>JBAIZL010000005.1:196042418-196354918 GCA_036971475.1 Prosapia bicincta
CTCATTCTTGTTGGAAGTAAAATAACTTTTACTAAACAATCAATCACGGGCCACACAAATCTATTACGACATTCATTCAATCCGGTCATGAATGGCCAATTCTGGTCCAGACGGTTATTCACTTCGTATAACGTTTTTAAAAACTAGTTTTATATTATGGAAAAAAAATATTTCTTATACAACAAATAGTAACAATTTAATATTTCAACTTTCGGTATTTTGTAACATTTAAAGTTATTCAAATGCTTATTCTATCTTAAGGCTCAATACGCCTAAAAAGGTTTTTGTTTCAGTGGAAATGATTACGATGTAACACCTAGTTGATAGTGATTTATGAAATCATACTGGAAGCTAATTGAAAATGGGAATTATAAATAGACTTTGATTTAACAAAACCGTAGTTAAGTAAAGTTAAACATTGAAAATATGATGCGTACGCTACATAATTAATCAAAGCACTTTGAATGCTTACTATACACTCCGATTACTGAATACATGCACATAGATGGTTTCATGCAGGAGAACTATAGCAAAGTGTTGGTTTTATTTACATAATCCCGTAAGTACCAATTGTTAATATTGTAATCTACATACATACATTCTTGTGTATTAATAAAGAAATAAATCAAAATATAAATACAAGAATTATTATTGAATTTACAATTCAAAGTTTTTCGTTGTCAAACAGTACCAACATCATCAGGAGTATTAAACAATTAAAATTAATTGTAAATTCAATGTAATATATTTAGCAACGCCGTTTGTTTGATCTAGTTTGCACATATGTTAATTTTAATTGCTTAATACTCCTGATGATGTTGGTACTGTTTGCCCACGAAAAGCTTTGAATTGTAAATTCAATAATAATTCTTGTATTTGTATTTTGACTTATTTCTTTATATATATATATATATATATATATATATATATATACAGTAATTGTATGGTTCACAAGTTTCATATCACTTCCAGGTATACTGATAGAACGTTAGCAAGGCCAATTTACTAAGATTCCAATAGAAGAAAACAGAATTTATCGTGTCTAAGATGAGGCTAGAAGCAGTTTTAAGTGCATTAAGAGTGTGTGTTCAGTACAAATTAATTATGCTAGTACTTTTTTATAATATTTATAATATATATATATATATATATATATATATATATCGCAGTATTTATATATTTGATCTAATTTGCACATATGTTAATTTTAATTGTTTAATATTCCTGATGATGTTGGTACTGTTAGCCAACGAAAAGCTTTGAATTGTAAATTCAATTATAATTCTTGTATTTGTATTCAGACTTTTGTTCTTTATATATATATATATATATATATATATATATATATATATATATATATATAGTATTCTTCCATGCAACTATAACGAATCTTTCTTTTAGCTTTTTGTATCTCTACTCCTTTGTTACTATTTTTTAAAATCAGCACACTTACTTTTATAACGTATAAATTTTAAACTCTACCTGTCTATAAGTTATTTAGTTAGATTACTACTTTCTTTCCATTTTTGACGTAAGGCATAATTGAAACACTTATTATTTTCTGTAAAAAAATCATTCCAATTAAGTTTATCAGCTACAATATAAAACACACCGAACATCTGCTCGTGTTCCTGAATACATTTTAATAAATGTTCACTTAGAACGTGCTTCAGCCCTTTGCCGCTCATCGGACGTAATTGAAAGAGTTGTCATTTTTTCTACGCTTGGGACTTGACTTTACATTTTTAAATAATTCATGAAACTGTTGCTAAATTGAGAGCGCCATTTTGGAAACCGGTGATTTATTCTTCGTCAGTTCCGAACAAAATCTATTCACTTGCCGGCCATTGGCTTCTATTCTACAACATTACTCAACTTGTTTGTTCTACGTCTTACACAATTTTAGGCAAATGTAAACACACATCGTTGCAGAGAGGTTACGTACCCACACTCATACTTACTTCGCTTTCTTCATAGTTTCAAGGCAACCAGTCAGTAGGATGGTTTTAAGGAGGATAAAAATGAGGAAATACAGATAGACATAAAGTACGTCTGTCAGGACACTACTTCTATGGGGGCCAAAAAAGAGATATGTCTACTCGTTACATATCGTTCTATGAAAAAGGATAAAGAAGGCTAACATAAGGTACGACAAATTGACTCCCTAGTATTAGGAATAAATAACAATGGCATTCCGAGGGCAAGCCTGCTACATAAAGCGCACTTGCCGTCAGCGAATGTGGAAAGAGGCATCACACACTGCACGGTTCTACTTATGTTTCCGTTATCCTTACCCTTCAAAGAAGGGTAAAAGCAAGTACGACAAAGTGACTGCGTAGTATTAGGAATAGAGGGAGCTATGACATTCCGAGGGCAAGCTCGCCTATATAAAGCGCACTTGCTGTCAGCGAATGTGGAAAGAGGCATCACACACTGCACGGTTCTACTTATGTTTCCGTTATCCTTACCCCTCAAAGAAGGGTAAAAGCAAGTACGACAAAGTGACTGCGTAGTATTAGGAATAGAGGGAGCTATGACATTCCGAGGGCAAGCTCGCCTATATAAAGCGCACTTGCTGTCAGCCAATGTGGAAAGAGGCATCACACACTGCACGGTTCTACTTATGTTTCCGTTATCCTTACCCCTCAAAGAAGGGTAAAAGCAAGTACGACAAAGTGACTTCGTAGTATTAGGAACAGAGGAAGCTATGACATTCCGAGGGCAAGTTCGCCTATATAAAGCGCACTTGCTGTCAGCCAATGTGGAAAGAGGCATCACACACTGCACGGTTCTACTTATGTTTCTGTTATCCTTACCCCTCAAAGAAGGGTAAAAGCAAGTACGACAAAGTGACTTCGTAGTATTAGGAATAGAGGGAGCTATGACATTCCGAGGGCAAGCTCGCCTATATAAAGCGCACTTGCTGTCAGCCAATGTGGAAAGAGGCATCACACACTGCACGGTTCTACTTATGTTTCTGTTATCCTTACCCCTCAAAGAAGGGTAAAAGCAAGTACGACAAAGTGACTTCGTAGTATTAGGAATAGAGGGAGCTATGACATTCCGAGGGCAAGCTCGCCTATATAAAGCACACTTGCTGTCAGCCAATGTGGAAAGAGGCATCACACACTGCACGGTTCTACTTATGCTTCTGTTATCCTTACCCCTCAAAGAAGGGTAAAAGCAAGTACGACAAAGTGACTTCGTAGCATTAGGAATAGAGGGAGCTATGACATTCCGAGGGCAAGCTCGCCTATATAAAGCGCACTTGCTGTCAGCCAATGTGGAAAGAGGCATCACACACTGCACGGTTCTACTTATGTTTCCGTTATCCTTACCCCTCAAAGAAGGGTAAAAGCAAGTACGACAAAGTGACTTCGTGGCATTAGGAATAGAGGGAGCTATGACATTCCGAGGGCAAGCTCGCCTATATAAAGCGCACTTGCTGTCAGCCAATGTGGAAAGAGGCATCACACACTGCACGGTTCTACTTATGTTTCCGTTATCCTTACCCCTCAAAGAAGGGTAAAAGCAAGTACGACAAAGTGACTTCGTAGCATTAGGAATAGAGGGAGCTATGACATTCCGAGGGCAAGCTCGCCTATATAAAGCGCACTTGCTGTCAGCCAATGTGGAAAGAGGCATCACACACTGCACGGTTCTACTTATGTTTCTGTTATCCTTACCCCTCAAAGAAGGGTAAAAGCAAGTACGACAAAGTGACTTCGTAGTATTAGGAATAGAGGAAGCTATGACAGTCCGAGGGGATGCTCGAATATATAAAGCGCACTTGCTGTCAGCCAATGTGGAAAGAGGCATCACACACTGCACGGTTCTACTTATGTTTCCGTTATCCTTACCCCTCAAAGAAGGGTAAAAGCAAGTACGACAAAGTGACTTCGTAGCATTAGGAATAGAGGGAGCTATGACATTCCGAGGGCAAGCTCGCCTATATAAAGCGCACTTGCTGTCAGACAATGTGGAAAGAGGCATCACACACTGCACGGTTCTACTTATGTTTCCGTTATACTTACCCCTCAAAGAAGGGTAAAAGCAAGTACGACAAAGTGACTTCGTAGTATTAGGAACAGAGGGAGCTATGACATTCCGAGGGCAAGCTCGCCTATATAAAGCGCACTTGCTGTCAGAGAATGTGGAAAGAGGCATCACACACTGCACGGTTCTACTTATGTTTCCGTTATCCTTACCCCTCAAAGAAGGGGAAAAGCAAGTACGACAAAGTGACTTCGTAGCATTAGGAATAGAGGGAGCTATGACATTCCGAGGGCAAGCTCGCCTATATAAAGCGCACTTGCTGTCAGCCAATGTGGAAAGAGGCATCACACACTGCACGGTTCTACTTATGTTTCCGTTATCCTTACCCCTCAAAGAAGGGTAAAAGCAAGTACGACAAAGTGACTTCGTAGTATTAGGAATAGAGGAAGCTATGACATTCCGAGGGGATGCTCGCCTATATAAAGCACACTTGCTGTCAGCCAATGTGGAAAGAGGCATCACACACTGCACGGTTCTACTTATGTTTCCGTTATCCTTACCCCTCAAAGAAGGGTAAAAGCAAGTACGACAAAGTGACTTCGTAGTATTAGGAACAGAGGGAGCTATGACATTCCGAGGGCAAGCTCGCCTATATAAAGCGCACTTGCTGTCAGCCAATGTGGAAAGAGGCATCACACACTGCACGGTTCTACTTATGTTTCCGTTATCCTTACCCCTCAAAGAAGGGTAAAAGCAAGTACGACAAAGTGACTTCGTAGCATTAGGAATAGAGGGAGCTATGACATTCCGAGGGCAAGCTCGCCTATATAAAGCGCACTTGCTGTCAGCCAATGTGGAAAGAGGCATCACACACTGCACGGTTCTACTTATGTTTCCGTTATCCTTACCCCTCAAAGAAGGGTAAAAGCAAGTACGACAAAGTGACTTCGTAGTATTAGGAATAGAGGGAGCTATGACATTCCGAGGGCAAGCTCGCCTATATAAAGCGCACTTGCTGTCAGCCAATGTGGAAAGAGGCATCACACACTGCACGGTTCTACTTATGTTTCCGTTATCCTTACCCCTCAAAGAAGGGTAAAAGCAAGTACGACAAAGTGACTTCGTAGCATTAGGAATAGAGGGAGCTATGACATTCCGAGGGCAAGCTCGCCTATATAAAGCGCACTTGCTGTCAGCGAATGTGGAAAGAGGCATCACACACTGCACGGTTCTACTTATGTTTCCGTTATCCTTACCCCTCAAAGAAGGGTAAAAGCAAGTACGACAAAGTGACTTCGTAGTATTAGGAATAGAGGGAGCTATGACATTCCGAGGGCAAGCTCGCCTATATAAAGCGCACTTGCTGTCAGCCAATGTGGAAAGAGGCATCACACACTGCACGGTTCTACTTATGTTTCCGTTATCCTTACCCCTCAAAGAAGGGTAAAAGCAAGTACGACAAAGTGACTTCGTAGTATTAGGAATAGAGGGAGCTATGACATTCCGAGGGCAAGCTCGCCTATATAAAGCGCACTTGCTGTCAGCCAATGTGGAAAGAGGCATCACACACTGCACGGTTCTACTTATGTTTCCGTTATCCTTACCCCTCAAAGAAGGGTAAAAGCAAGTACGACAAAGTGACTTCGTAGTATTAGGAACAGAGGAAGCTATGACATTCCGAGGGCAAGCTCGCCTATATAAAGCGCACTTGCTGTCAGCCAATGTGGAAAGAGGCATCACACACTGCACGGTTCTACTTATGTTTCCGTTATCCTTACCCCTCAAAGAAGGGTAAAAGCAAGTACGACAAAGTGACTTCGTAGTATTAGGAATAGAGGAAGCTATGACAGTCCGAGGGGATGCTCGCCTATATAAAGCGCACTTGCTGTCAGCCAATGTAGAAAGAGGCATCACACACTGCACGGTTCTACTTATGTTTCCGTTATCCTTACCCCTCAAAGAAGGGTAAAAGCAAGTACGACAAAGTAACTTCGTAGTATTAGGAATAGAGGAAGCTATGACATTCCGAGGGGATGCTCGCCTATATAAAGCACACTTGCTGTCAGCCAATGTGGAAAGAGGCATCACACACTGCACGGTTCTACTTATGTTTCCGTTATCCTTACCCCTCAAAGAAGGGTAAAAGCAAGTACGACAAAGTGACTTCGTAGTATTAGGAAT
The DNA here is from genome assembly GCA_036971475.1 of Prosapia bicincta. NCBI lineage: Eukaryota > Metazoa > Arthropoda > Insecta > Hemiptera > Cercopidae > Prosapia > Prosapia bicincta. The sequence goes on from JBAIZL010000005.1 coordinate 196,048,596, forward strand.
AGAGGAAGCTATGACATTCCGAGGGGATGCTCGCCTATATAAAGCACACTTGCTGTCAGCCAATGTGGAAAGAGGCATCACACACTGCACGGTTCTACTTATGTTTCCGTTATCCTTACCCCTCAAAGAAGGGTAAAAGCAAGTACGACAAAGTGACTTCGTAGTATTAGGAATAGAGGAAGCTATGACATTCCGAGGGGATGCTCGCCTATATAAAGCACACTTGCTGTCAGCCAATGTGGAAAGAGGCATCACACACTGCACGGTTCTACTTATGTTTCCGTTATCCTTACCCCTCAAAGAAGGGTAAAAGCAAGTACGACAAAGTGACTTCGTAGTATTAGGAATAGAGGAAGCTATGACATTCCGAGGGGATGCTCGCCTATATAAAGCACACTTGCTGTCAGCCAATGTGGAAAGAGGCATCACACACTGCACGGTTCTACTTATATTTCCGTTATCCTTACCCCTCAAAGAAGGGTAAAAGCAAGTACGACAAAGTGACTTCGTAGTATTAGGAATAGAGGAAGCTATGACATTCCGAGGGGATGCTCGCCTATATAAAGCACACTTGCTGTCAGCCAATGTGGAAAGAGGCATCACACACTGCACGGTTCTACTTATGTTTCCGTTATCCTTACCCCTCAAAGAAGGGTAAAAGCAAGTACGACAAAGTGACTTCGTAGTATTAGGAATAGAGGAAGCTATGACATTCCGAGGGGATGCTCGCCTATATAAAGCACACTTGCTGTCAGCCAATGTGGAAAGAGGCATCACACACTGCACGGTTCTACTTATGTTTCCGTTATCCTTACCCCTCAAAGAAGGGTAAAAGCAAGTACGACAAAGTGACTTCGTAGTATTAGGAATAGAGGAAGCTATGACATTCCGAGGGGATGCTCGCCTATATAAAGCACACTTGCTGTCAGCCAATGTGGAAAGAGGCATCTCACACTGCACGGTTCTACTTATGTTTCCGTTATCCTTACCCCTCAAAGAAGGGTAAAAGCAAGTACGACAAAGTGACTTCGTAGTATTAGGAACAGAGGGAGCTATGACATTCCGAGGGCAAGCTCGCCTATATAAAGCGCACTTGCTGTCAGCCAATGTGGAAAGAGGCATCACACACTGCACGGTTCTACTTATGTTTCCGTTATCCTTACCCCTCAAAGAAGGGTAAAAGCAAGTACGACAAAGTGACTTCGTAGCATTAGGAATAGAGGGAGCTATGACATTCCGAGGGCAAGCTCGCCTATATAAAGCGCACTTGCTGTCAGCCAATGTGGAAAGAGGCATCACACACTGCACGGTTCTACTTATGTTTCCGTTATCCTTACCCCTCAAAGAAGGGTAAAAGCAAGTACGACAAAGTGACTTCGTAGTATTAGGAATAGAGGGAGCTATGACATTCCGAGGGCAAGCTCGCCTATATAAAGCGCACTTGCTGTCAGCCAATGTGGAAAGAGGCATCACACACTGCACGGTTCTACTAATGTTTCCGTTATCCTTACCCCTCAAAGAAGGGTAAAAGCAAGTACGACAAAGTGACTTCGTAGTATTAGGAATAGAGGAAGCTATGACAGTCCGAGGGGATGCTCGCCTATATAAAGCGCACTTGCTGTCAGCCAATGTAGAAAGAGGCATCACACACTGCACGGTTCTACTTATGTTTCCGTTATCCTTACCCCTCAAAGAAGGGTAAAAGCAAGTACGACAAAGTGACTTCGTAGTATTAGGAATAGAGGAAACTATGACATTCCGAGGGGATGCTCGCCTATATAAAGCACACTTGCTGTCAGCCAATGTGGAAAGAGGCATCACACACTGCACGGTTCTACTTATGTTTCCGTTATCCTTACCCCTCAAAGAAGGGTAAAAGCAAGTACGACAAAGTGACTTCGTAGTATTAGGAATAGAGGAAGCTATGACATTCCGAGGGGATGCTCGCCTATATAAAGCACACTTGCTGTCAGCCAATGTGGAAAGAGGCATCACACACTGCACGGTTCTACTTATGTTTCCGTTATCCTTACCCCTCAAAGAAGGGTAAAAGCAAGTACGACAAAGTGACTTCGTAGTATTAGGAATAGAGGAAGCTATGACATTCCGAGGGGATGCTCGCCTATATAAAGCGCACTTGCTGTCAGCCAATGTGGAAAGAGGCATCACACACTGCACGGTTCTACTTATGTTTCCGTTATCCTTACCCCTCAAAGAAGGGTAAAAGCAAGTACGACAAAGTGACTTCGTAGTATTAGGAATAGAGGAAGCTATGACAGTCCGAGGGGATGCTCGCCTATATAAAGCACACTTGCTGTCAGCCAATGTGGAAAGAGGCATCACACACTGCACGGTTCTACTTATGTTTCCGTTATCCTTACCCCTCAAAGAAGGGTAAAAGCAAGTACGACAAAGTGACTTCGTAGTATTAGGAATAGAGAAAGATATGACAGTCCGAGGGCAAGCTCGCCTATATAAAGCGCACTTGCTGTCAGCCAATGTGGAAAGAGGCATCACACACTGCACGGTTCTACTTATGTTTCCGTTATCCTTACCCCTCAAAGAAGGGTAAAAGCAAGTACGACAAAGTGACTTCGTAGTATTAGGAATAGAGGAAGCTATGACAGTCCGAGGGGATGCTCGCCTATATAAAGCGCACTTGCTGTCAGCCAATGTAGAAAGAGGCATCACACACTGCACGGTTCTACTTATGTTTCCGTTATCCTTACCCCTCAAAGAAGGGTAAAAGCAAGTACGACAAAGTGACTTCGTAGTATTAGGAACAGAGGAAGCTATGACATTCCGAGGGCAAGCTCGCCTATATAAAGCGCACTTGCTGTCAGCCAATGTGGAAAGAGGCATCACACACTGCACGGTTCTACTTATGTTTCCGTTATCCTTACCCCTCAAAGAAGGGTAAAAGCAAGTACGACAAAGTGACTTCGTAGTATTAGGAACAGAGGAAGCTATGACATTCCGAGGGCAAGCTCGCCTATATAAAGCGCACTTGCTGTCAGCCAATGTGGAAAGAGGCATCACACACTGCACGGTTCTACTCATGTTTCCGTTATCCTTACCCCTCAAAGAAGGGTAAAAGCAAGTACGACAAAGTGACTTCGTAGTATTAGGAATAGAGGAAGCTATGACAGTCCGAGGGGATGCTCGCCTATATAAAGCGCACTTGCTGTCAGCCAATGTAGAAAGAGGCATCACACACTGCACGGTTCTACTTATGTTTCCGTTATCCTTACCCCTCAAAGAAGGGTAAAAGCAAGTACGACAAAGTGACTTCGTAGTATTAGGAATAGAGGAAGCTATGACATTCCGAGGGGATGCTCGCCTATATAAAGCACACTTGCTGTCAGCCAATGTGGAAAGAGGCATCACACACTGCACGGTTCTACTTATGTTTCCGTTATCCTTACCCCTCAAAGAAGGGTAAAAGCAAGTACGACAAAGTGACTTCGTAGTATTAGGAATAGAGGAAGCTATGACATTCCGAGGGGATGCTCGCCTATATAAAGCGCACTTGCTGTCAGCCAATGTGGAAAGAGGCATCACACACTGCACGGTTCTACTTATGTTTCCGTTATCCTTACCCCTCAAAGAAGGGTAAAAGCAAGTACGACAAAGTGACTTCGTAGTATTAGGAATAGAGGAAGCTATGACAGTCCGAGGGGATGCTCGCCTATATAAAGCACACTTGCTGTCAGCCAATGTGGAAAGAGGCATCACACACTGCACGGTTCTACTTATGTTTCCGTTATCCTTACCCCTCAAAGAAGGGTAAAAGCAAGTACGACAAAGTGACTTCGTAGTATTAGGAATAGAGGAAGCTATGACAGTCCGAGGGGATGCTCGCCTATATAAAGCACACTTGCTGTCAGCCAATGTGGAAAGAGGCATCACACACTGCACGGTTCTACTTATGTTTCCGTTATCCTTACCCCTCAAAGAAGGGTAAAAGCAAGTACGACAAAGTGACTTCGTAGTATTAGGAATAGAGGGAGCTATGGCAGTCCGAGGGGATGCTCGCCTATATAAAGCGCACTTGCTGTCAGCCAATGTGGAAAGAGGCATCACACACTGCACGGTTCTACTTATGTTTCCGTTATCCTTACCCCTCAAAGAAGGGTAAAAGCAAGTACGACAAAGTGACTTCGTAGTATTAGGAATAGAGGAAGCTATGACATTCCGAGGGCAAGCTCGCCTATATAAAGCGCACTTGCTGTCAGCCAATGTGGAAAGAGGCATCACACACTGCACGGTTCTACTTATGTTTCCGTTATCCTTACCCCTCAAAGAAGGGTAAAAGCAAGTACGACAAAGTGACTTCGTAGTATTAGGAATAGAGGAAGCTATGACAGTCCGAGGGCAAGCTCGCCTATATAAAGCGCACTTGCTGTCAGCCAATGTGGAAAGAGGCATCACACACTGCACGGTTCTACTTATGTTTCCGTTATCCTTACCCCTCAAAGAAGGGTAAAAGCAAGTACGACAAAGTGACTTCGTAATATTAGGAATAGAGGAAGCTATGACAGTCCGAGGGGATGCTCGCCTATATAAAGCGCACTTGCTGTCAGCCAATGTAGAAAGAGGCATCACACACTGCACGGTTCTACTTATGTTTCCGTTATCCTTACCCCTCAAAGAAGGGTAAAAGCAAGTACGACAAAGTGACTTCGTAGTATTAGGAACAGAGGAAGCTATGACATTCCGAGGGCAAGCTCGCCTATATAAAGCGCACTTGCTGTTAGCCAATGTGGAAAGAGGCATCACACACTGCACGGTTCTACTTATGTTTCCGTTATCCTTACCCCTCAAAGAAGGGTAAAAGCAAGTACGACAAAGTGACTTCGTAGTATTAGGAATAGAGGAAGCTATGACAGTCCGAGGGGATGCTCGCCTATATAAAGCGCACTTTCTGTCAGCCAATGTGGAAAGAGGCATCACACACTGCACGGTTCTACTTATGTTTCCGTTATCCTTACCCCTCAAAGAAGGGTAAAAGCAAGTACGACAAAGTGACTTCGTAGTATTAGGAATAGAGGAAGCTATGACAGTCCGAGGGGATGCTCGCCTATATAAAGCGCACTTGCTGTCAGCCAATGTGGAAAGAGGCATCACACACTGCACGGTTCTACTTATGTTTCCGTTATCCTTACCCCTCAAAGAAGGGTAAAAGCAAGTACGACAAAGTGACTTCGTAGTATTAGGAATAGAGGAAGCTATGACAGTCCGAGGGGATGCTCGCCTATATAAAGCGCACTTGCTGTCAGCCAATGTGGAAAGAGGCATCACACACTGCACGGTTCTACTTATGTTTCTGTTATCCTTACCCCTCAAAGAAGGGTAAAAGCAAGTACGACAAAGTGACTTCGTAGCATTAGGAATAGAGGGAGCTATGACATTCCGAGGGCAAGCTCGCCTATATAAAGCGCACTTGCTGTCAGCCAATGTGGTAAGAGGCATCACACACTGCACGGTTCTACTTATGTTTCTGTTATCCTTACCCCTCAAAGAAGGGTAAAAGCAAGTACGACAAAGTGACTTCGTAGCATTAGGAATAGAGGGAGCTATGACATTCCGAGGGCAAGCTCGCCTATATAAAGCGCACTTGCTGTCAGCCAATGTGGAAAGAGGCATCACACACTGCACGGTTCTACTTATGTTTCCGTTATCCTTACCCCTCAAAGAAGGGTAAAAGCAAGTACGACAAAGTGACTTCGTAGTATTAGGAATAGAGGAAGCTATGACAGTCCGAGGGGATGCTCGCCTATATAAAGCGCACTTGCTGTCAGCCAATGTGGAAAGAGGCATCACACACTGCACGGTTCTACTTATGTTTCCGTTATCCTTACCCCTCAAAGAAGGGTAAAAGCAAGTACGACAAAGTGACTTCGTAGTATTAGGAACAGAGGAAGCTATGACATTCCGAGGGCAAGCTCGCCTATATAAAGCGCACTTGCTGTCAGCCAATGTGGAAAGAGGCATCACACACTGCACGGTTCTACTTATGTTTCCGTTATCCTTACCCCTCAAAGAAGGGTAAAAGCAAGTACGACAAAGTGACTTCGTAGTATTAGGAATAGAGGAAGCTATGACAGTCCGAGGGGATGCTCGCCTATATAAAGCGCACTTGCTGTCAGCCAATGTAGAAAGAGGCATCACACACTGCACGGTTCTACTTATGTTTCCGTTATCCTTACCCCTCAAAGAAGGGTAAAAGCAAGTACGACAAAGTGACTTCGTAGCATTAGGAATAGAGGGAGCTATGACATTCCGAGGGCAAGCTCGCCTATATAAAGCGCACTTGCTGTCAGCCAATGTGGAAAGAGGCATCACACACTGCACGGTTCTACTTATGTTTCTGTTATCCTTACCCCTCAAAGAAGGGTAAAAGCAAGTACGACAAAGTGACTTCGTAGCATTAGGAATAGAGGGAGCTATGACATTCCGAGGGGATGCTCGCCTATATAAAGCGCACTTGCTGTCAGCCAATGTGGAAAGAGGCATCACACACTGCACGGTTCTACTTATGTTTCCGTTATCCTTACCCCTCAAAGAAGGGTAAAAGCAAGTACGACAAAGTGACTTCTTAGTATTAGGAATAGAGGGAGCTATGACATTCCGAGGGCAAGCTCGCCTATATAAAGCGCACTTGCTGTCAGCCAATGTGGAAAGAGGCATCACACACTGCACGGTTCTACTTATGTTTCCGTTATCCTTACCCCTCAAAGAAGGGTAAAAGCAAGTAAGACAAAGTGACTTCGTAGCATTAGGAATAGAGGGAGCTATGACATTCCGAGGGGATGCTCGCCTATATAAAGCGCACTTGCTGTCAGCCAATGTGGAAAGAGGCATCACACACTGCACGGTTCTACTTATGTTTCCGTTATCCTTACCCCTCAAAGAAGGGTAAAAGCAAGTACGACAAAGTGACTTCTTAGTATTAGGAATAGAGGGAGCTATGACATTCCGAGGGCAAGCTCGCCTATATAAAGCGCACTTGCTGTCAGCCAATGTGGAAAGAGGCATCACACACTGCACGGTTCTACTTATGTTTCCGTTATCCTTACCCCTCAAAGAAGGGTAAAAGCAAGTACGACAAAGTGACTTCGTAGCATTAGGAATAGAGGAAGCTATGACAGTCCGAGGGGATGCTCGCCTATATAAAGCGCACTTGCTGTCAGCCAATGTAGAAAGAGGCATCACACACTGCACGGTTCTACTTATGTTTCCGTTATCCTTACCCCTCAAAGAAGGGTAAAAGGAAGTACGACAAAGTGACTTCGTAGCATTAGGAATAGAGGAAGCTATGACAGTCCGAGGGGATGCTCGCCTATATAAAGCGCACTTGCTGTCAGCCAATGTAGAAAGAGGCATCACACACTGCACGGTTCTACTTATGTTTCCGTTATCCTTACCCCTCAAAGAAGGGTAAAAGCAAGTACGACAAAGTGACTTCGTAGCATTAGGAATAGAGGGAGCTATGACATTCCGAGGGCAAGCTCGCCTATATAAAGCGCACTTGCTGTCAGCCAATGTGGAAAGAGGCATCACACACTGCACGGTTCTACTTATGTTTCTGTTATCCTTACCCCTCAAAGAAGGGTAAAAGCAAGTACGACAAAGTGACTTCGTAGCATTAGGAATAGAGGGAGCTATGACATTCCGAGGGGATGCTCGCCTATATAAAGCGCACTTGCTGTCAGCCAATGTGGAAAGAGGCATCACACACTGCACGGTTCTACTTATGTTTCCGTTATCCTTACCCCTCAAAGAAGGGTAAAAGCAAGTACGACAAAGTGACTTCGTAGCATTAGGAATAGAGGGAGCTATGACATTCCGAGGGGATGCTCGCCTATATAAAGCGCACTTGCTGTCAGCCAATGTGGAAAGAGGCATCACACACTGCACGGTTCTACTTATGTTTCCGTTATCCTTACCCCTCAAAGAAGGGTAAAAGCAAGTACGACAAAGTGACTTCTTAGTATTAGGAATAGAGGGAGCTATGACATTCCGAGGGCAAGCTCGCCTATATAAAGCGCACTTGCTGTCAGCCAATGTGGAAAGAGGCATCACACACTGCACGGTTCTACTTATGTTTCCGTTATCCTTACCCCTCAAAGAAGGGTAAAAGCAAGTACGACAAAGTGACTTCGTAGCATTAGGAATAGAGGGAGCTATGACATTCCGAGGGGATGCTCGCCTATATAAAGCGCACTTGCTGTCAGCCAATGTGGAAAGAGGCATCACACACTGCACGGTTCTACTTATGTTTCCGTTATCCTTACCCCTCAAAGAAGGGTAAAAGCAAGTAAGACAAAGTGACTTCGTAGCATTAGGAATAGAGGGAGCTATGACATTCCGAGGGGATGCTCGCCTATATAAAGCGCACTTGCTGTCAGCCAATGTGGAAAGAGGCATCACACACTGCACGGTTCTACTTATGTTTCCGTTATCCTTACCCCTCAAAGAAGGGTAAAAGCAAGTACGACAAAGTGACTTCTTAGTATTAGGAATAGAGGGAGCTATGACATTCCGAGGGCAAGCTCGCCTATATAAAGCGCACTTGCTGTCAGCCAATGTGGAAAGAGGCATCACACACTGCACGGTTCTACTTATGTTTCCGTTATCCTTACCCCTCAAAGAAGGGTAAAAGCAAGTACGACAAAGTGACTTCGTAGCATTAGGAATAGAGGAAGCTATGACAGTCCGAGGGGATGCTCGCCTATATAAAGCGCACTTGCTGTCAGCCAATGTAGAAAGAGGCATCACACACTGCACGGTTCTACTTATGTTTCCGTTATCCTTACCCCTCAAAGAAGGGTAAAAGGAAGTACGACAAAGTGACTTCGTAGCATTAGGAATAGAGGAAGCTATGACAGTCCGAGGGGATGCTCGCCTATATAAAGCGCACTTGCTGTCAGCCAATGTAGAAAGAGGCATCACACACTGCACGGTTCTACTTATGTTTCCGTTATCCTTACCCCTCAAAGAAGGGTAAAAGCAAGTACGACAAAGTGACTTCGTAGCATTAGGAATAGAGGGAGCTATGACATTCCGAGGGCAAGCTCGCCTATATAAAGCGCACTTGCTGTCAGCCAATGTGGAAAGAGGCATCACACACTGCACGGTTCTACTTATGTTTCTGTTATCCTTACCCCTCAAAGAAGGGTAAAAGCAAGTACGACAAAGTGACTTCGTAGCATTAGGAATAGAGGGAGCTATGACATTCCGAGGGGATGCTCGCCTATATAAAGCGCACTTGCTGTCAGCCAATGTGGAAAGAGGCATCACACACTGCACGGTTCTACTTATGTTTCCGTTATCCTTACCCCTCAAAGAAGGGTAAAAGCAAGTACGACAAAGTGACTTCGTAGCATTAGGAATAGAGGGAGCTATGACATTCCGAGGGGATGCTCGCCTATATAAAGCGCACTTGCTGTCAGCCAATGTGGAAAGAGGCATCACACACTGCACGGTTCTACTTATGTTTCCGTTATCCTTACCCCTCAAAGAAGGGTAAAAGCAAGTACGACAAAGTGACTTCTTAGTATTAGGAATAGAGGGAGCTATGACATTCCGAGGGCAAGCTCGCCTATATAAAGCGCACTTGCTGTCAGCCAATGTGGAAAGAGGCATCACACACTGCACGGTTCTACTTATGTTTCCGTTATCCTTACCCCTCAAAGAAGGGTAAAAGCAAGTACGACAAAGTGACTTCGTAGCATTAGGAATAGAGGGAGCTATGACATTCCGAGGGGATGCTCGCCTATATAAAGCGCACTTGCTGTCAGCCAATGTGGAAAGAGGCATCACACACTGCACGGTTCTACTTATGTTTCCGTTATCCTTACCCCTCAAAGAAGGGTAAAAGCAAGTACGACAAAGTGACTTCTTAGTATTAGGAATAGAGGGAGCTATGACATTCCGAGGGCAAGCTCGCCTATATAAAGCGCACTTGCTGTCAGCCAATGTGGAAAGAGGCATCACACACTGCACGGTTCTACTTATGTTTCCGTTATCCTTACCCCTCAAAGAAGGGTAAAAGCAAGTACGACAAAGTGACTTCGTAGCATTAGGAATAGAGGAAGCTATGACAGTCCGAGGGGATGCTCGCCTATATAAAGCGCACTTGCTGTCAGCCAATGTAGAAAGAGGCATCACACACTGCACGGTTCTACTTATGTTTCCGTTATCCTTACCCCTCAAAGAAGGGTAAAAGGAAGTACGACAAAGTGACTTCGTAGCATTAGGAATAGAGGAAGCTATGACAGTCCGAGGGGATGCTCGCCTATATAAAGCGCACTTGCTGTCAGCCAATGTAGAAAGAGGCATCACACACTGCACGGTTCTACTTATGTTTCCGTTATCCTTACCCCTCAAAGAAGGGTAAAAGCAAGTACGACAAAGTGACTTCGTAGCATTAGGAATAGAGGGAGCTATGACATTCCGAGGGCAAGCTCGCCTATATAAAGCGCACTTGCTGTCAGCCAATGTGGAAAGAGGCATCACACACTGCACGGTTCTACTTATGTTTCTGTTATCCTTACCCCTCAAAGAAGGGTAAAAGCAAGTACGACAAAGTGACTTCGTAGCATTAGGAATAGAGGGAGCTATGACATTCCGAGGGGATGCTCGCCTATATAAAGCGCACTTGCTGTCAGCCAATGTGGAAAGAGGCATCACACACTGCACGGTTCTACTTATGTTTCCGTTATCCTTACCCCTCAAAGAAGGGTAAAAGCAAGTACGACAAAGTGACTTCGTAGCATTAGGAATAGAGGGAGCTATGACATTCCGAGGGGATGCTCGCCTATATAAAGCGCACTTGCTGTCAGCCAATGTGGAAAGAGGCATCACACACTGCACGGTTCTACTTATGTTTCCGTTATCCTTACCCCTCAAAGAAGGGTAAAAGCAAGTACGACAAAGTGACTTCTTAGTATTAGGAATAGAGGGAGCTATGACATTCCGAGGGCAAGCTCGCCTATATAAAGCGCACTTGCTGTCAGCCAATGTGGAAAGAGGCATCACACACTGCACGGTTCTACTTATGTTTCCGTTATCCTTACCCCTCAAAGAAGGGTAAAAGCAAGTACGACAAAGTGACTTCGTAGCATTAGGAATAGAGGGAGCTATGACATTCCGAGGGGATGCTCGCCTATATAAAGCGCACTTGCTGTCAGCCAATGTGGAAAGAGGCATCACACACTGCACGGTTCTACTTATGTTTCCGTTATCCTTACCCCTCAAAGAAGGGTAAAAGCAAGTACGACAAAGTGACTTCTTAGTATTAGGAATAGAGGGAGCTATGACATTCCGAGGGCAAGCTCGCCTATATAAAGCGCACTTGCTGTCAGCCAATGTGGAAAGAGGCATCACACACTGCACGGTTCTACTTATGCTTCCGTTATCCTTACCCCTCAAAGAAGAGTAAAAGCAAGTACGACAAAGTGACATCTTAGTATTAGGAATAGAGGGAGCTATGACATTCCGAGGGCAAGCTCGCCTATATAAAGCGCACTTGCTGTCAGCCAATGTGGAAAGAGGCATCACACACTGCACGGTTCTACTTATGTTTCCGTTATCCTTACCCCTCAAAGAAGGGTAAAAGCAAGTACGACAAAGTGACTTCGTAGTATTAGGAATAGAGGAAGCTATGACAGTCCGAGGGGATGCTCGCCTATATAAAGCGCACTTGCTGTCAGCCAATGTAGAAAGAGGCATCACACACTGCACGGTTCTACTTATGTTTCCGTTATCCTTACCCCTCAAAGAAGGGTAAAAGCAAGTACGACAAAGTGACTTCGTAGTATTAGGAATAGAGGAAGCTAGGACATTCCGAGGGCAAGCTCGCCTATATAAAGCGCACTTGCTGTCAGCCAATGTGGAAAGAGGCATCACACACTGCACGGTTCTACTTATGTTTCCGTTATCCTTACCCCTCAAAGAAGGGTAAAAGCAAGTACGACAAAGTGACTTCGTAGTATTAGGAATAGAGGAAGCTATGACAGTCCGAGGGGATGCTCGCCTATATAAAGCGCACTTGCTGTCAGCCAATGTAGAAAGAGGCATCACACACTGCACGGTTCTACTTATGTTTCCGTTATCCTTACCCCTCAAAGAAGGGTAAAAGCAAGTACGACAAAGTGACTTCGTAGTATTAGGAATAGAGGAAGCTAGGACATTCCGAGGGCAAGCTCGCCTATATAAAGCGCACTTGCTGTCAGCCAATGTGGAAAGAGGCATCACACACTGCACGGTTCTACTTATGTTTCCGTTATCCTTACCCCTCAAAGAAGGGTAAAAGCAAGTACGACAAAGTGACTTCGTAGTATTAGGAATAGAGGAAGCTATGACAGTCCGAGGGGATGCTCGCCTATATAAAGCGCACTTGCTGTCAGCCAATGTGGAAAGAGGCATCACACACTGCACGGTTCTACTTATGTTTCCGTTATCCTTACCCCTCAAAGAAGGGTAAAAGCAAGTAAGACAAAGTGACTTCTTAGTATTAGGAATAGAGGGAGCTATGACATTCCGAGGGGATGCTCGCCTATATAAAGCGCACTTGCTGTCAGCCAATGTGGAAAGAGGCATCACACACTGCACGGTTCTACTTATGTTTCCGTTATCCTTACCCCTCAAAGAAGGGTAAAAGCAAGTACGACAAAGTGACTTCTTAGTATTAGGAATAGAGGGAGCTATGACATTCCGAGGGCAAGCTCGCCTATATAAAGCGCACTTGCTGTCAGCCAATGTGGAAAGAGGCATCACACACTGCACGGTTCTACTTATGTTTCCGTTATCCTTACCCCTCAAAGAAGGGTAAAAGCAAGTACGACAAAGTGACTTCGTAGCATTAGGAATAGAGGGAGCTATGACATTCCGAGGGGATGCTCGCCTATATAAAGCGCACTTGCTGTCAGCCAATGTGGAAAGAGGCATCACACACTGCACGGTTCTACTTATGTTTCCGTTATCCTTACCCCTCAAAGAAGGGTAAAAGCAAGTAAGACAAAGTGACTTCGTAGCATTAGGAATAGAGGGAGCTATGACATTCCGAGGGGATGCTCGCCTATATAAAGCGCACTTGCTGTCAGCCAATGTGGAAAGAGGCATCACACACTGCACGGTTCTACTTATGTTTCCGTTATCCTTACCCCTCAAAGAAGGGTAAAAGCAAGTACGACAAAGTGACTTCTTAGTATTAGGAATAGAGGGAGCTATGACATTCCGAGGGCAAGCTCGCCTATATAAAGCGCACTTGCTGTCAGCCAATGTGGAAAGAGGCATCACACACTGCACGGTTCTACTTATGTTTCCGTTATCCTTACCCCTCAAAGAAGGGTAAAAGCAAGTACGACAAAGTGACTTCGTAGCATTAGGAATAGAGGAAGCTATGACAGTCCGAGGGGATGCTCGCCTATATAAAGCGCACTTGCTGTCAGCCAATGTAGAAAGAGGCATCACACACTGCACGGTTCTACTTATGTTTCCGTTATCCTTACCCCTCAAAGAAGGGTAAAAGGAAGTACGACAAAGTGACTTCGTAGCATTAGGAATAGAGGAAGCTATGACAGTCCGAGGGGATGCTCGCCTATATAAAGCGCACTTGCTGTCAGCCAATGTAGAAAGAGGCATCACACACTGCACGGTTCTACTTATGTTTCCGTTATCCTTACCCCTCAAAGAAGGGTAAAAGCAAGTACGACAAAGTGACTTCGTAGTATTAGGAATAGAGGAAGCTAGGACATTCCGAGGGCAAGCTCGCCTATATAAAGCGCACTTGCTGTCAGCCAATGTGGAAAGAGGCATCACACACTGCACGGTTCTACTTATGTTTCCGTTATCCTTACCCCTCAAAGAAGGGTAAAAGCAAGTACGACAAAGTGACTTCGTAGTATTAGGAATAGAGGAAGCTATGACAGTCCGAGGGGATGCTCGCCTATATAAAGCGCACTTGCTGTCAGCCAATGTAGAAAGAGGCATCACACACTGCACGGTTCTACTTATGTTTCCGTTATCCTTACCCCTCAAAGAAGGGTAAAAGCAAGTACGACAAAGTGACTTCGTAGTATTAGGAATAGAGGAAGCTAGGACATTCCGAGGGCAAGCTCGCCTATATAAAGCGCACTTGCTGTCAGCCAATGTGGAAAGAGGCATCACACACTGCACGGTTCTACTTATGTTTCCGTTATCCTTACCCCTCAAAGAAGGGTAAAAGCAAGTACGACAAAGTGACTTCGTAGTATTAGGAATAGAGGAAGCTATGACAGTCCGAGGGGATGCTCGCCTATATAAAGCGCACTTGCTGTCAGCCAATGTGGAAAGAGGCATCACACACTGCACGGTTCTACTTATGTTTCCGTTATCCTTACCCCTCAAAGAAGGGTAAAAGCAAGTAAGACAAAGTGACTTCTTAGTATTAGGAATAGAGGGAGCTATGACATTCCGAGGGGATGCTCGCCTATATAAAGCGCACTTGCTGTCAGCCAATGTGGAAAGAGGCATCACACACTGCACGGTTCTACTTATGTTTCCGTTATCCTTACCCCTCAAAGAAGGGTAAAAGCAAGTACGACAAAGTGACTTCGTAGCATTAGGAATAGAGGGAGCTATGACATTCCGAGGGGATGCTCGCCTATATAAAGCGCACTTGCTGTCAGCCAATGTGGAAAGAGGCATCACACACTGCACGGTTCTACTTATGTTTCCGTTATCCTTACCCCTCAAAGAAGGGTAAAAGCAAGTACGACAAAGTGACTTCGTAGCATTAGGAATAGAGGGAGCTATGACATTCCGAGGGGATGCTCGCCTATATAAAGCGCACTTGCTGTCAGCCAATGTGGAAAGAGGCATCACACACTGCACGGTTCTACTTATGTTTCCGTTATCCTTACCCCTCAAAGAAGGGTAAAAGCAAGTAAGACAAAGTGACTTCGTAGCATTAGGAATAGAGGGAGCTATGACATTCCGAGGGGATGCTCGCCTATATAAAGCGCACTTGCTGTCAGCCAATGTGGAAAGAGGCATCACACACTGCACGGTTCTACTTATGTTTCCGTTATCCTTACCCCTCAAAGAAGGGTAAAAGCAAGTACGACAAAGTGACTTCTTAGTATTAGGAATAGAGGGAGCTATGACATTCCGAGGGCAAGCTCGCCTATATAAAGCGCACTTGCTGTCAGCCAATGTGGAAAGAGGCATCACACACTGCACGGTTCTACTTATGTTTCCGTTATCCTTACCCCTCAAAGAAGGGTAAAAGCAAGTACGACAAAGTGACTTCGTAGCATTAGGAATAGAGGAAGCTATGACAGTCCGAGGGGATGCTCGCCTATATAAAGCGCACTTGCTGTCAGCCAATGTAGAAAGAGGCATCACACACTGCACGGTTCTACTTATGTTTCCGTTATCCTTACCCCTCAAAGAAGGGTAAAAGGAAGTACGACAAAGTGACTTCGTAGCATTAGGAATAGAGGAAGCTATGACAGTCCGAGGGGATGCTCGCCTATATAAAGCGCACTTGCTGTCAGCCAATGTAGAAAGAGGCATCACACACTGCACGGTTCTACTTATGTTTCCGTTATCCTTACCCCTCAAAGAAGGGTAAAAGCAAGTACGACAAAGTGACTTCGTAGCATTAGGAATAGAGGGAGCTATGACATTCCGAGGGCAAGCTCGCCTATATAAAGCGCACTTGCTGTCAGCCAATGTGGAAAGAGGCATCACACACTGCACGGTTCTACTTATGTTTCTGTTATCCTTACCCCTCAAAGAAGGGTAAAAGCAAGTACGACAAAGTGACTTCGTAGCATTAGGAATAGAGGGAGCTATGACATTCCGAGGGGATGCTCGCCTATATAAAGCGCACTTGCTGTCAGCCAATGTGGAAAGAGGCATCACACACTGCACGGTTCTACTTATGTTTCCGTTATCCTTACCCCTCAAAGAAGGGTAAAAGCAAGTACGACAAAGTGACTTCGTAGCATTAGGAATAGAGGGAGCTATGACATTCCGAGGGGATGCTCGCCTATATAAAGCGCACTTGCTGTCAGCCAATGTGGAAAGAGGCATCACACACTGCACGGTTCTACTTATGTTTCCGTTATCCTTACCCCTCAAAGAAGGGTAAAAGCAAGTACGACAAAGTGACTTCTTAGTATTAGGAATAGAGGGAGCTATGACATTCCGAGGGCAAGCTCGCCTATATAAAGCGCACTTGCTGTCAGCCAATGTGGAAAGAGGCATCACACACTGCACGGTTCTACTTATGTTTCCGTTATCCTTACCCCTCAAAGAAGGGTAAAAGCAAGTACGACAAAGTGACTTCGTAGCATTAGGAATAGAGGGAGCTATGACATTCCGAGGGGATGCTCGCCTATATAAAGCGCACTTGCTGTCAGCCAATGTGGAAAGAGGCATCACACACTGCACGGTTCTACTTATGTTTCCGTTATCCTTACCCCTCAAAGAAGGGTAAAAGCAAGTACGACAAAGTGACTTCTTAGTATTAGGAATAGAGGGAGCTATGACATTCCGAGGGCAAGCTCGCCTATATAAAGCGCACTTGCTGTCAGCCAATGTGGAAAGAGGCATCACACACTGCACGGTTCTACTTATGTTTCCGTTATCCTTACCCCTCAAAGAAGGGTAAAAGCAAGTACGACAAAGTGACTTCGTAGCATTAGGAATAGAGGAAGCTATGACAGTCCGAGGGGATGCTCGCCTATATAAAGCGCACTTGCTGTCAGCCAATGTAGAAAGAGGCATCACACACTGCACGGTTCTACTTATGTTTCCGTTATCCTTACCCCTCAAAGAAGGGTAAAAGGAAGTACGACAAAGTGACTTCGTAGCATTAGGAATAGAGGAAGCTATGACAGTCCGAGGGGATGCTCGCCTATATAAAGCGCACTTGCTGTCAGCCAATGTAGAAAGAGGCATCACACACTGCACGGTTCTACTTATGTTTCCGTTATCCTTACCCCTCAAAGAAGGGTAAAAGCAAGTACGACAAAGTGACTTCGTAGCATTAGGAATAGAGGGAGCTATGACATTCCGAGGGCAAGCTCGCCTATATAAAGCGCACTTGCTGTCAGCCAATGTGGAAAGAGGCATCACACACTGCACGGTTCTACTTATGTTTCTGTTATCCTTACCCCTCAAAGAAGGGTAAAAGCAAGTACGACAAAGTGACTTCGTAGCATTAGGAATAGAGGGAGCTATGACATTCCGAGGGGATGCTCGCCTATATAAAGCGCACTTGCTGTCAGCCAATGTGGAAAGAGGCATCACACACTGCACGGTTCTACTTATGTTTCCGTTATCCTTACCCCTCAAAGAAGGGTAAAAGCAAGTACGACAAAGTGACTTCGTAGCATTAGGAATAGAGGGAGCTATGACATTCCGAGGGGATGCTCGCCTATATAAAGCGCACTTGCTGTCAGCCAATGTGGAAAGAGGCATCACACACTGCACGGTTCTACTTATGTTTCCGTTATCCTTACCCCTCAAAGAAGGGTAAAAGCAAGTACGACAAAGTGACTTCTTAGTATTAGGAATAGAGGGAGCTATGACATTCCGAGGGCAAGCTCGCCTATATAAAGCGCACTTGCTGTCAGCCAATGTGGAAAGAGGCATCACACACTGCACGGTTCTACTTATGTTTCCGTTATCCTTACCCCTCAAAGAAGGGTAAAAGCAAGTACGACAAAGTGACTTCGTAGCATTAGGAATAGAGGGAGCTATGACATTCCGAGGGGATGCTCGCCTATATAAAGCGCACTTGCTGTCAGCCAATGTGGAAAGAGGCATCACACACTGCACGGTTCTACTTATGTTTCCGTTATCCTTACCCCTCAAAGAAGGGTAAAAGCAAGTACGACAAAGTGACTTCTTAGTATTAGGAATAGAGGGAGCTATGACATTCCGAGGGCAAGCTCGCCTATATAAAGCGCACTTGCTGTCAGCCAATGTGGAAAGAGGCATCACACACTGCACGGTTCTACTTATGCTTCCGTTATCCTTACCCCTCAAAGAAGAGTAAAAGCAAGTACGACAAAGTGACATCTTAGTATTAGGAATAGAGGGAGCTATGACATTCCGAGGGCAAGCTCGCCTATATAAAGCGCACTTGCTGTCAGCCAATGTGGAAAGAGGCATCACACACTGCACGGTTCTACTTATGTTTCCGTTATCCTTACCCCTCAAAGAAGGGTAAAAGCAAGTACGACAAAGTGACTTCGTAGTATTAGGAATAGAGGAAGCTATGACAGTCCGAGGGGATGCTCGCCTATATAAAGCGCACTTGCTGTCAGCCAATGTAGAAAGAGGCATCACACACTGCACGGTTCTACTTATGTTTCCGTTATCCTTACCCCTCAAAGAAGGGTAAAAGCAAGTACGACAAAGTGACTTCGTAGTATTAGGAATAGAGGAAGCTAGGACATTCCGAGGGCAAGCTCGCCTATATAAAGCGCACTTGCTGTCAGCCAATGTGGAAAGAGGCATCACACACTGCACGGTTCTACTTATGTTTCCGTTATCCTTACCCCTCAAAGAAGGGTAAAAGCAAGTACGACAAAGTGACTTCGTAGTATTAGGAATAGAGGAAGCTATGACAGTCCGAGGGGATGCTCGCCTATATAAAGCGCACTTGCTGGCAGCCAATGTGGAAAGAGGCATCACACACTGCACGGTTCTACTTATGTTTCCGTTATCCTTACCCCTCAAAGAAGGGTAAAAGCAAGTACGACAAAGTGACTTCGTAGTATTAGGAATAGAGGAAGCTATGACAGTCCGAGGGGATGCTCGCCTATATAAAGCGCACTTGCTGTCAGCCAATGTGGAAAGAGGCATCACACACTGCACGGTTCTACTTATGTTTCCGTTATCCTTACCCCTCAAAGAAGGGTAAAAGCAAGTACGACAAAGTGACTTCGTAGTATTAGGAATAGAGGAAGCTATGACAGTCCGAGGGGATGCTCGCCTATATAAAGCGCACTTGCTGTCAGCCAATGTGGAAAGAGGCATCACACACTGCACGGTTCTACTTATGTTTCCGTTATCCTTACCCCTCAAAGAAGGGTAAAAGCAAGTACGACAAAGTGACTTCGTAGTATTAGGAATAGAGGGAGCTAATGACAGTCCGAGGTGATGCTCGCCTATATAAAGCGCACTAGCTGTCAGCCAATGTAGAAAGAGACATCACACACTGCACGGTTCTACTTATTTCTCCGTTATCCCTACCAATCAGATTTGATAACATACGTGTTTGAATGATAATAAACATAAAAGTAATAAAGTAAATACTATCTTTGAAAGACAATGAAAAATTGAAACAATAAAGTAATATATTTTAATATCTATATACACTAGAAAATATCATCACGATATTTAATGCACGAATTTCAAACAAACTTAAAAGTTTCTAAAGGAATATACCACAGTATAGAACAAGTAAAATAGTTAGAAGACGTTTTTATCATACGAATAATCCAGTACTATATAACCACTTACTCTAAAGCTTATTCTAAGGTTGTGGGGCAATACATATTGAACGTCCATCTCATGTTTACTTGCCCGCTTGAACAACTAACGGAATCCACAAACTTAGTTTCACAATTAAACTATTAAAAACAAATTTACTCATTTATTTAACTAGTTATGAATACAGTGGTTAGTGAATGCTCCACAGGAAAATAATTTCACCAAGATTGAAAAAGGAACTCCTTTAAGTAAAAACCTCTCAGCAGGCATTTCCATTATTTTTCAATATTCCTGTTCCGAGAAATCATTAGGTGGGGTAGTCACCCCTGTAGGCCGATAGAGAGTAGATCTAATATACGCCATAATGTGGACATGAAGTCACGATTCCTCCTGTATACTCCACCAAGGAGGAGTAGAGTATTTACTGAAATTCACCCACCATATTCCTATATATATTCAAAATCCTACGAAGGCAATAATCGCTTTACTGGCAGATCGCCTTAAAACTCCAAAAACCGAAACTCTTCTTATACGAATCTATAGTGAAAGACCCTCAACTTGCTATACAGAATGGGCGAATACAATTTTTTTGTAACCGCGAAAAACTAATCGTGGTTATTATCGCCATTCAAAATCTAACGCAAAACGCAATATTTTAAGTAAAACAAAGTAACAAAATAAATTTAAATAAAACAAAAATTACAAAACAAAAACAAACTTAACAATAAATAACAAAAAAACATTAATACATCTGCAATAACAAAAAAAATATAAATAACAAAATAACAGTAAATAAATAATAACAATATTTAAAACAACAATAAGCAACAAATTAATAATACATAAATTTTAATAGCACAATAACAAGAACATAAAATATAATAAATTTATATAAAAATAAAAAATATACGCAGATAACAATTAAAAGGAAATATAAGTATAACTATAAACGCATTTTAAATATTAGATTTTAATAAATGGGCGAGTACAAAGACCTGGAATAGTGGAAAGACATGTTGGGCACAAAACGAACACCTATGGAACACCTCGGAACACCTGTGCAGTAAAGCGAAAACAGCAAAAGGAAGATTTTATACGTATTTATTAAATGGTAAACAATGTAGACTATTTTGAAAACACAGTCGCAACAACGAGGTCCTTAGTCAGCCTATTCGTAGTGTTAATGTCACTATTCTACACCCAGTACGAACGCACAGTATCAGAATCGATACAGACGAAACGACAACAATACTAATGCTCATGATCGCGGCAATTCAAACAAATTGCGTTTAACCAGCTCAGTTAACTCTATGGTCATGAAGTAATTAGGCCTTTACGTGTAACTATGTGCTACTTAAATTAACCAATCACGGAGAAATTATTGGAATATGATGAAAATGTAAAACTAATTTGTAAAATGTGTACATAAATAAATAGATAATACGGACCTAATTGCAATTACTGACGCTCAGGGGCGCAGTTTTATTGCAGACTAATTTGTTAACGCCAGATAGAGGTACAGTCAGAGGGAAAAGTTTGTAACACAATGCTTCGTAATTTCGTAATAGCGTTTTCATGCGTTTTTAAAGAGTTCTTCCGTTTTTTTCATTAATATGTAACTACAATTTTATCTGGATTTAGATTTTTAGTCAAACACCTACAACCAGTTGATGTATGATGTAAATAAAAAGTGTAGGAAAACAATTTAGCCTACAGCATAAAATATACAGATTGGTGTAATGTGCAGTTCTATAAACTCTAACCTATAAAAATAATAATCAACCAATAAAAATATAACAAAAAGTGGATTGTATCGGATCCAGAACTAATAGTTCCTCACAGAATATACTGATTAGGTTATACAATATTTTACATTTATCTGTTAACGACACGAATGCTGAATCGCAAGTCGTTACATGATATTATATAAGTTTATATATAACAAATAAAAGAATTAATAACACTTAATGTTAGGGATAGAGTGGCACGTAAAAATGTTAAGTAATCTACTCCGAACGGATTTTGGTTTTTACATTATACTTCTATACACTCGCTACATCCTTTAAATTACTTTAAGTTACACGGCTCAACAGATTATTTTACAGGACGTCAGCGTTGAAGACTGAACACAGCTGTAACACTCCAGCATAAACCGCTTTACAGCACGAACATCCATGCTTCCCTTAAAGCTTAATTACAATGGCACTCTCTGAAAATACTTTGAACAACTTTTACATGTAATGAAGGCGTAGGTCTAATATTATTAATAGTGCCGGAAAATAAGCAAAGTAATGATAGAATAAAATCATTTTTATAAAAACCTAATTAAAATTATTAATATACTCATCTTCATTTCTGTTAGGAATATTTCTATATGTTTGAGTACATTTTTCTGCCATTCCTAACTTTTCAATATTCTCTTTTGTTAAAGCGTTTCGGATTTACTCCATTTTCAAAACTTTAGTACTATTGAAGTTTTGAAAATGAAGTTAATCCGAAACGCGTCAACAAAAGAGAATATTGAAAAGTTGGGAATGGCAGAAAAATGTACTCAAACACATACCTAATTAAAATATTTTATTAATGAGATTACATTAGTTGAAGCAGCTCCAGAAAAAAGAGGAAGAATAAGATCCGAAAGAAAACAGGATGTACAGTATTCCGGGTGTTTGCTTATTTCAACCTAACAGTGTAAATAATGTTTGTAAATAAGTTGTTAAATCATTTTGGACATAGAGGATTCACCAGCTGGTTTTTCTACAGTAGTAAAAATGCCATATGAAGTTTTAGAATATAGTTCTTTGTCATATGGTTAACTTTTTCTGGCAAAATCGCAAAAGAATTTACATTAAACTTTGACGATAAAAGCAAGAAATTTCGCTGCCGACGGAACTGCTTTAAACTACTTATAAACATCAATATTTTCCAGCTCTTCAACCATGACGATTTGATGCTGCAAGAGAAACGATCAGTGGAAAATCTAAGATAACATTAAGCTTGCAATCCTACCCTTGTCAACTGAATACAGTTGATAACACTAAGTAATATAAATAGAATTAATGTACGTAAAAAAGCAATAGCTTAGTAATATATAACAACATAAAAGCAGCTAAATCGAAAGCATCTATTCGCTAACACCAGCTACGGATCTTGCTAGGGAATATAAATCATTGGCCATAAAAAAAAAAAATCAACCCACTGACCGAACGTTTCTGTGTAATTCCCGTTTCAAGTACTGTACTATATAAGTAAAACTTGTAACAAGTTTCAAGGTTATGTTTTGTACACTGGGAGGCTAATACACCTTCACATCCGTAGCTAAATTTAACATACGGCATTCGTATTTTAAGGTGCCTAACTTTTCGTATTTATCATGGATAAAGATTTATTTCTTCCTACGATAATTTGTATTTTATTGCAACTAAAAAGAATTTTTATATTAAAAACAGCAATTTAATGTTAGCCAGTAATATTTATCTATCAAAACTTTAAAATTAATTTTTTTACCGGATTGGTTAAGCGAAAAACCAGAAAATTAAGTTACAAGAACCTGTTAAGTATAAAATTAGCCTACAACGTAAAATAATTTCGAAAAGCTATACATCTGCCTTCAGCATAATGTCTCATTATAAATGTAGATTCGCTCGCTCCGCATCTCCCACCTGTCACGTAAGACGTGTGTACAGGAGGGAATAATAATGACGGCTTTATAGTATGCCTGAAAATCCCTTTGTTTTCCTTTCTGGCTAAAATTTGCTCTTAACATCTGATAAAAATGTCAAAACGATTCTCGTTTGTAAAATGGACACAGATTTTCCTATTGCTAGATTAACTACCATTTCATGGTGTTCTGTCGGGCGTTGAGGTTGCGTTTACATATGTGAAGCAAGATGCTAGTTTAGAGGTTTACCTTTTCCACGCAGACATAACTCTATGTTTGGAGTCCAACAAACATGCTTTCACCATGGTCTGTATCTTTCATCGAACCTTGACAGAAGCAACTTCCAATATTTGGGAAGACGAGAAATCAGTCGAATTTGGTTTTAAAATCGGATTTTTTTTACTCTCTTCTAATATCTTTACAGTAATTAAAGAACTGTTATAATTTCGAAAATAAAATTTCCATTTACTTGTGAGAATCCAACAAATTCCATTATTCTTACAATTTTATTGTTTCGGATGAGTTTGGTAAGTATTCCAAAACAACGTCTTGATCTGTCTGCAAATGAGGTTATATTGTAAATACTATAAATTTATTGAGAACATAGAAACACCATACTTTCAGAAAGACTTCATTTCCATTTCGTATCTCATAAACATTACATTTTAAAATTCATAATCTGCTGAAATTTCTTAAAACACAGTAAATACAATTTATAACGTAGTAATTTAATAATAGTTACTTTAAATGTCTGAACTATAGATCCTCAAGATTTTTATCTGCTAACATGGTAAATTTAGTTACCATATTGTCTCTTCAATAGAGCCTACGTGATCTTTAAACGTAAAAAATTAACGTTATTTGAAAATTCTTGTAATTCACGCTCGCAAGAGCCATACAGTTATATTTATTACCCAGGAAATGTTTATTTGTTAAACAACGTTTATTTGTTATTTTGCAACTACTTGTTAACGTTCTTTATTGCTATATACTGAAGTAGAAAATTTGTGTTATATTTCGTAAACGTAGTAATAATCTATCTTTAAAGTTGCTTGATGTAATCATCTTGAATTCACTGATTAAACTAATTTAAAAAAAACTTAACTAAGTGAATACGTAATTGCTTACTTGCTGACGCGTTTCAAAACAATCGTTCCTTTCACGAAGCTAATCCTCTAAGAGGGTTAAAAGAGCTAGAGGGTTAGCTTCGTAAAAAAAAATATTGTTTTGAAACGCGTCAGCAAGTAAGCAATTACGATTTCACTTAGTTAAGTATTTTTAAAATTAGTTAACTTTAAAGGTAACTTTATTTTGTTTTGCAAATATACGTGAACTGATAGACAGCTCGTAAAAGATTCTGACACATGAAGGACCTCCGAAACGCGTTAACGGGGAGTGTGACGATGCTGGAATTGGCAGGTAATTATGATACTCTAAATAAGATTATCATTATCAACATCCATATCACCATCGTCAATGCCGGAGTACCAACAATTAACATTAAAATCGAACAATGTTTCCAGCCGTCATGTAACTACACCTCTGATCTCACTATTACTTTCTTACTTGGCTAATATGGACACCAGACATTAATTAAACTTTAGTATAGTTATACATACGCATCTAAAACGTTCTCAGGGATGCAAACACATAAAAATTGAAAAAAAGAGAAAACAACCATGCACAATACTGTACTCCATATGCTTAGAGACAGAATACTATGTCACTCTACAATTTATATATATATATATATATATATATATATATATATATATATATATATATATATATATATATATATATATATATATATGTAATTAATAAATTAAGAATATTTCAAAAACAAGAATACTCTTAATGAATATATTTATTCAAAGCTTTTCGCCGATAAAATAGTACCAGGATCTTCAAGAAAATAATTATCCAATAAAAAAAAATAATTAAGATTTTTTTTTATTAGATAATTATTTTCCTGAAGATGCTGGTACTATTTTATCGGCGAAAAGCTTTGCATAAATATGTTCATTAAAAGTATTCTTGTTTTTGAAATATTTTTAATTTATTAACTATATTATAAGAAAACATATCAACATATTCAATATATATATATATATATATATATATATATATATATATATATATATATATATATATAAACGTTATGTGTTTCGCTAAACACAGAAGGTTTTTAAAACATAATTTTTTTAAATAAACTTTTAAAAGTTAAGAATAATTATAATATTAGGAATTATTACAGTAACTTTTTTTTACTTTAAACTGACATACTCACAAAGTAAATGGAGTGAGAACTGTCTTAGTCTAAACACCACTACACACTAACTCGACAAAGGCTTAACAGTTAGGTGTACAACACAAAGCCTGCGCAAGCATAAATCTACTACAGGCAGTCATTGAACTAGATAGATCTACACCAAGGTGGGTAGAATACAGCCACCTTGCATCTACATTATCTAGTTAACACAGCTGACAATTATCCGGTCAAGGTAGATTTCACTTCACACAAGATAATACCAACTAACTTATGGTAAAATGGGTAATCACCATCTTGTGACATAAATTTAACTCATCACGAAACAAGATGTACATGTGTTGCATTGGCTGCACAAATCGGAAGTCATTTCACACATCAACCGCTTAAACTGCGATAGTAAATTTTATTAATTTGTTTTAAATAACCAAATCTATCTTGAACGGATATGTTTTTAGTTGTATTAAAATACAGATATATTTTAACGGCACCCTGTTTTCTTCTGTATTAAGTTTAGTACGTGATGTAAATATAGTTATTTCGTTTTTTTTGGTAATATTTATCAATTTTGTGGTTCATACCAATTCAATATAGGAGTGCGTAGTTTCCTACTGAAAGTCTAAACAGAGGGTAAACATCCCAAGAGAATCAACCATTACGAGCTATAAAGTACTTGATTGTGTTTTCTTTTGTAGTTATATGAACGGATGTTGTTATATGCTTTTACATGAACGGAAGATATGCATTACAGTTTCTAAATATGAAATATAATATGCTTTAAAAAATAAAAAATTGTGAAACAAGTATTAATAATTTTAAAAGTCATATAATTTTGCCTCGATACTATGAAACACTTTGTCTATGTTACGAGACAGGTGTAGCTTACTACATACTTTGAGCACTTTAAATATCCTATTTAAAAAAGTATTTAGATTTCAAATAAATAATTTAACCAGTAACTCAACGTTTACATTTAACGTCTATCTGCCTTTTATACAAGCAGAGTTTTATTCGAATACATATTGTTACTGTCCGTCACCCCTCTGTAGCAACTTAACTGAAATTAAATATTAACAACTAATATTCCAGGCTGTCTGTTCGTATCTCCCCGGGGTAAATCAATTTCCTACCCCAACCCCCTACACGTTATTTACATAGGGTCCACAACAGAATCAACTTGCTTAATAAAACAAACGGTAAAACAACTTTCATGCACCGAAAACAAAGAATAACATCCTAAGTAAACAAACGTTTTGTCATCTTGAAAACATTGCCGAACATTTCATGGCTAGGGGGAAGTAATTTTACGGCTAAGGGGAAATAATTTTTCACAAACGTTTGACAGAATCCAATACGGGGAGTTTTTTAAAGTCATGAATAAATCATCTAAAAAATACAAATAGTGACAAGTAACAAACATTAAATCAGGGTTTTTAACGAACAAGTTATAGATTTAAAACTATTAAACGATGAAAAATAACTTTTTAAAACCAAATAAGACGATTGTTTTAAAAATAAATCTATACCAACCGGATACTTTGAAGCTATATTGTAATGCAGTGTAATATCGAGCTATTATGAGAAACTCAATTTAAAAGGCTTGAGTGTTTTGTAAATTAAAGTTCAATGCGAATTGTTAGCAAAACTTTTAATTTTTGGAGAATCAAAGACAAATATAATAAATGTTTTGGTCTTGGGTTTTCCAGATGTTTGTAGTATGGGTAATAGCAGATGGGACGATTTCTTTTTCGTACGTATAGTGCTGACCATGTAACCGTGCCTTTGGCCTTGAGATATCGCACAAGATTCTCGTGTACTACCACTTCTGAAAAGATTTACATATTGGGTATGTTCTATAATATCAACAGCTTCTTCATCCGATATGTCTACACATATTTCAAGATTGTTATTTCATATTGAAGCGAATTTATCTAATACAGACCGACACATGGAAGCCAGTGTTTCGACAGTCCTTATTATGTTTGTAGGAAAGTATTTATACTGACTTTAGGATCCCTTGACCTTCCGTTTCACCTTTTGCGATCTCTCAAGGTCAAGTGTACGATTAAATGTTCTGCACTTTAAGTATGTTGTCAAACATACTTTTACACAGCCTGGTTACCTAAAGTAAAATGACAAACGAAATCTTGCCAGAAACATTATGAGACCACTGAGCTGTTTCTTCATCTCAAAACCTTTCAGATGCTCCTAAAGAAATATTCAACTTGTAAATACCGAAGGACTTTACATATTTAGCGATACAAATACCTAAAACCGTCGCGTTATGATACTCTACAGACAATGATTAGACTAGTAGCGTACATTATTGTAAATATTATAAGATGTACATTAGATGTAATAATAGAACGAGGTAATTGTTTTCTAATATTGGAAAACTTAGTCGACCTGTTTTTAAAGGGAAAATAACCCTTACATTTTGTTTTGCTCAAACACAAGACCTTTAGACAAATAGTCAAGAGGTCTATCCAAAAGACAACTTAAATGCTATAAAAAATACCATATTTAATTTTCAACTTATATTATTTATACCCTACTAGTCGTTTGGATAAATTAACAAATCCAAATAAGTTATAACAGAATGCGGACATTTCTTAGGTATATTAACCTGGAAATTAATACCTTTAAAATATTTTTTTGAGATTGCGGTTCGAATTCAGAAATGTTATTGCAAAGGTAAAAGCTGTACGACTAAATCGAACAGACTAATGACAAATTTTGTTAAAGTAAAACAAAATACAAATTGCTAGTGATATAACAAACATTTGCATTGAAGTCAAGACAAACTTACAATGCATGCAACTTTCATAAAGACTTTTTGCAAGAAGAACGCCTTGGCTTGGCATAGAAAAGTTTTAGCGCACAGCTTACAAAGGGTATAATTTACTCTAACGGAAGCAGATTTTCCACTCTGTACGGCGGATAATTAAAACGCCATCTTTTATGCATAGAAAGCAATAAGTATTCCTTTATAAAGCAAACAGATATTGAAATTGTAATCCCACTGGGCTGGACTTTGGTTGACTTTGAGCCGGGCTCAACAGAAACTGTAAACAAAACCAGTGTTGGCCTTTTCACTTGTATTCAGATTAACATGTAGTGATACTTATATAAACAATGAGCAATGGACTGAAAATAAATGTTATCTCTTCATACCATGATATTACATAGGTTTAAAACACATGGTTATACCATGAAACGTAAGAATAAAATTCCCTTAATATATTGTTTATATTTGTAATAGATAATTGCAATAATATTCAAAATAAAATTGATAACATGTTAGTTTGGTGAAATTATTAGTAATTACAAAATGCCCTTTTCAATAATTATATTATGT
The DNA here is from genome assembly GCA_036971475.1 of Prosapia bicincta. Taxonomy (NCBI): domain Eukaryota; kingdom Metazoa; phylum Arthropoda; class Insecta; order Hemiptera; family Cercopidae; genus Prosapia; species Prosapia bicincta. The sequence continues at coordinate 196,077,384 of JBAIZL010000005.1, forward strand.
ACAAATAAAATAATAACTTTCTCATTACCAGCCAACTTCATAACTTGAAAGCCAAAATTTCAAAAGATCAAAGGAATACATTTCACTTCAGATTATAATTCTCACTTCAGTTGCAAAGAGTCTAACATAGTTAACTGACACAAAATTAAATTGTAAAATTATTTTGTTAAAAAATGTAATTTTAAAGTTGTCACAAATAAAGTGCCAAAGTATAGTATCTGGCGAAGTATATGTATTGCCATGTGCAAAGGTAATTTTGCATCAAATATTATTGCTTAACAAACAAGATTATCTTCTTGGACAATAACTGTAATAGCAGTGCAGAAGCAAAGATAATTTGGTGGAATAAGAACTACGTATAACAAAGGCGAACATTGTGGTTGTGTATTTTTTCTTTAATAGACGTTTAGACTGTGGCTATATTAAACAATACAAGAGTTTTAATATTATAATTGGTTAGTTGTTTCAAAAAATTGCACGGGTTACTGCAATGTAGTAAACAAACAATTTTTTTCTTAGACCAGTTAAATTTCAATCTTATTTGTTGAAGGCAGGAGATGTTCAAATATAACCAGAAGTAAGAAAACAGACCTTTAGGTGTTATAAAGATAGGCCTTGTGGGATTTATTTAAACATTCACCATAAAAAAAATATGAACTTTACAATGCTGACCAATGGTATAACATAAATACCAGGCAACTATGCTCAGAGAATTTTTAGACCATTTTATTGAACTTAGTAATTTAACAAATTGTAAGTACTGTATTTAAGTTAATAACCAATCAACAGATTTTACCATGCACATAATCAAACACAGCGAACTCTCTCCAAAATGTTAGCTCTGAGATCTTGTTTCTGAGAAATGTACGCAGTCATTATAACTGATAAACAGCTTAATCAACCTCATTTGCATGCTTGGAATTTTTTGTATATTGTAGCTGGAACGCTGAAGTATTACCGCTTAGTGCTCATTAGACATTGAAAACCAAAAGCAATAAGATCGCGATACAACGTAATACATTCCGACTAAATTAAACCAATGTACTCCTTTACAACCAAGCGCGACTTACGTGTTTAGAATATCAGTTTAAGCATCTGGTAGTTAAGCTCGGACGGTGATATTCACAGCCAAACGGCTGCCTGCATTTGTCTATAAAAAGCCTTATTCTTACCCTTTGCCAATTTATCTTACTAATTACATTAACCCCGCCACGCCTCTTTTCTTCTCTTCCATTCTTTTATTTAATCAACTTGTCTACTTGCACTAAAGAAGCTCTAATCAGCCAGGCTCGAGTGTTACGGGCCACGTGGCAGGCCTGACTTTATAACTTAGCCTTACAATATCTCACTCCTTGTCCCTAGGTATATATTTTCCTTTACTCGTTACAGTAGATGGAAATTTAATCTTTGCCACCTCATTCGTCGTGTAATCCATTCAAACATTGTAATTTTGTAAATATAATCTTGCCTAAATAAACTTTTTCTAGTTTTTTTTTGGAATTACAATTTATTTATTACTAAATTTGTTTACGTTAATTCAAAAAAATACACAATTTTAAGAAAAATTGTTAACTCCATTATTCATTGTTCTCGATCATTATTCTTGTGTTTAGGCAGTATTTAACTTCAATTGTTTCGGTATGTTACTGTTTAAATAAAGAAGAGAAAAATAAATATATTCCTAAAAAATTTCTCTTCTAACTTTATTTTTATAATGACGCCGGAGCTACGATCATCGTTGATATATCTCATTAGAATATTATCTAAACCTTAACTAAGAATGAACTCATTTGTATTGGAAAAAATTTATAAAACATTTTTTAAAGCGAAATGTTTATGGGAAAAGGTTCTTGACGATTCCCGTTTTATTTTGGAGGTATAACCTGTCCATAATAACTAGTTTATTTAAGATGTACGACTTACGTTAAATGTGTAATTTTCCAATTTTTAAACATTATGCAAAGTAAATACAAAATGGTGCCATAGCTTTATACGAATTTTACACAACCCACAGTTTAAACGATATTGAATGTACGTTCACTAGATCAGGTGACAAACAAGCAAGGTACATCGCATTTCATTGATCAATTTGCAAAGGGTTGTTATGTGCGCGCGATCGCTTGTAAATGTATTTTCCGGTTTGGGAGGAATAAATATTTAACAATATTTAATTTTCTGTTTATCCTACTGTAACTGAAACAGACAATTTGTATTCTTTATGTTCCACGTCTATATACTAACGGTGAGTTAATCTCAGCTCTGAAACAAGCAAATTTAAATTTAATTGAAAAATAAACCTCCGGCTTTAGATGAAACAAAATTGTCGTCAGAGGCGTATTTGTTTAAGGGTTTGATTACATAAATCACTTAAATAAAAAGTGTAACCTTTCAGAACAAGGAAAGTTTAAACGGACGGAAATACAGTGAATTAGGCGTACGCTCGTCCGGTATGTAGAAGTTGACATAAATCAAAATGTAAGCGTAGTATAGAATAAACTAGTAACAGAATTCATATAACATAGCAACAGATTTCACCGCTAACAGAATTAAAAAATAAAAGAGTTAATATTTTTAATCCAATTTTGAACTAAAATCTAATAATATTTCTGGAACCATAAACAAGGCTCACAAAAACATTTCCACAGAAATTCCACAGAACGTTTTTCCCATGTTATAAACAATTAGACAAATATACATTTGTTAGACAACTGTAGTTAAAAATACAGTTTCTAAATGAATTACTGCGAGGTTAAGGAATCACTCACTCACAAGAAAAAGTAGTACATGAGTCCTATATTTTTATTTTTTTAAAGTTTTAATAACTGTGTGAATCAAGAATCAATTATTTACATTTTTTCAAATAGTTTAAAAATTAGTTTGTATGTGAAATGTACTAAACAGTATTGTATGAAATAAAATTTTAAATATATATATATATATATATATATATATATATATATATATATATATATATATATATATTAAATATGGTGATATGTTTTCTTGTAATACAGTTAATAAATTAAACATATTTCATAAACAAGAATACTTTTAATGAATATATTTATTCAAAGCTTTTCGCCGATAACATAAAGTGCAATACTTATAAACATATGATTCTTTGTAGTACATATGATTTAATTTTGTAAAAGTATTTTATTAGATAATTATTTTCCTGAAGATGCTGATACTATTTTATCGGCGAAAAGCTTTGAATAAATATATTCATTAAAAGTATTCTTGTTTATGAAATATTTTTAATTTATTAAATATATATATATATATATATATATATATATATATATATATATATATTATATGATCTATATATAAATCATACAAGAAAACTTTGTTAAAATAGGTTTATTTAATCGTCATCATACGCTAAAAAAACATATAATTACTTAGAGTATCTATAAAGGAACAAACAAGAAATGTTCCAAGTAATGGAAATAGTACTGTGTTGTACATTAAATGTAATCGTTGCTTAGTGGCAACCCACGCCTACTTGTAACACACATCTAGACTGTCTTAGAACTTTAGAGAAAATCCTTTAATGTTTTTCTTGAAATACATTAGCGGTTTCTTTAACTTTGGTTGACGTGACAGTTCTAAGCTGAGCACAAGTATCGATAAATCATAAGGGGAAATTTCTGCCTTAGTTTGTCTAGAATAAGGTATGTAAGTAACAGAGTTAACTCAGATGTAAGGAAGGAAACTTCCATACATGTATAAATAGCTAACAGGAAAAGAATACGGGATAAAAAAACACGAGCACCCAACTTTCAAATTTTTTAATAGAAATAATATAAAGTAATGATTTTAGAGTGGTAAACTGCATGATAAACCCATCTCTCTTTCTCTCGATTTCTTTCAAACCCACATAAACAGAAACGAATTTATATATCGTCCGTAATAAGGTTAAAACCATGGTTGAGAAGATGCTGGCTATCAGGTGTAAACATTCTACTTGTTACGTACTTTTCTTTAAATTAAAGATAATTTAAAAGACAGTGTAAATGCTTCAGAGAGGGACTCCTTATCGGCCAACCTTTGTCTCTTACAAGGTTCGGTACGCCCAGTTCCTTTCGAATCGTCGGTTAAACGACATCTCTCCCGTCACTCTCGACGTGACGTAGTTTTTGTGTGTTCTAAACGAGGCTCGGTTTAGACCATTTCTCTCTCTTTGTTTCTCCTGTCGTGTGGCGAAGGTACTCTTAACATTAATAGTGACATTTTGAATATAAGTGATTTCTTTAAGTTCAACAGGTAATTGATAAGTGCGGGAAAGGGTGCACCCGAATAACTGTCCGACAAGTGGTGGTACTTCGCCCAGTGAGGTATGTACAAAACGTCAACTTCATTCATTTAATTATTTAAGGTCCTCCGGAAATCAATGTTGCCGTTACATGGCAAAATATTTAACACTACTTTTACCAAACGTAAAAAAGTAGAATACACGAATAACTGCACCAGCTTCCAAGGATCCACTGGATCAGGTTCCAAGTAAATTTAGGAAGACAAAATCGTAGCAGGTAAAACGAGGCATCAGTTCGGTCGAAAATATCAAGGTTTGTTATAGTAAAGTGATTAAACGATCTGACGTAAATCTATTGTAGATAACGATATGTTTGGTAAAAGAATACATTGTATTTGTTGGTGCATGTGTAATTTCGGAGAAAACACAATGACACGTTATTATCGAATAATCTAAGCATGTATTCGAAGTTAAGAACTTTATTCTGATCGGCTGCCGAGACTACATGGCTTCAAAACAATTGAACGGTTTTAGAACCTGTTGTAAATACAATAAATTTCATTCAAAAATTGAAAGAGTATAATGTGGTATCTTATAAACATATGATGAAATGGACTTTAATATTTATAATATTTTTAATGAAAATACTGTACTTTCTAGAAATAAATAATAACTACCAAAATTCTTTCTTTTAAGTATATCTTTCTTTTAACTTTCTAACTATTTCTTTCTTTTAACTACCAAAATAAATAAAAACCTGGACACAATATTTATATGTAAGACCTGTCCATTGTATCTTTGACGTTATTTGTTAAGTCGATAATTTGTGAGGAACTATAGGTAAGTGTCACATATGTTCAAGTGTGTAATCTAGAAGCTGAAGTTGAAGATGGAATCAAACAATATCAAGATAAATATGTACAGTAATATCTTAAATAAAAACAATTTAAAAAAAACTACGATCAGAAAAAACTAAAAACTATAAAATAATTATCCCTATTTGTATACAGATACACAAGTTATTGGTCCTAATATTTTAATAGTCTACTAGGAGAATTTTATAGATTTTAGTAGTAAATCTTAATGGGTTATAAAATAATTACAAAATCCAAAATTAAACTTTTTGAGAGAGAGAGATAGAGAGAGTCAGAGAGAGGCAGAGAGAGAGAGAGAGAGAGAAACAGAGAAAAAGAGAGAGAGAGAGAAAGAGAGAGTAAGAGAGAGACAGAGAGAGAGAGAGAGAGAGAGAGAGAGAGAGAGAGAGAGAGAGAGAGACAGAGACCGAGAGAGAGAGAGAGAGACAGAGAGCAAGAGATGGTTAGACAATATATTACATTACAATGAAAATATTGGAAAGAATCCCTATACCACAAAAAGTAATACAAACATAACAAATAATACAAGTTACTTAAGATTACACCCCAAGTAAGATTTAGGGTTAAATCTTAAGTAACTTGTTTTATTTGTTATTTTTGATTACTTTATGTGGTATTGGGGTTCTTTCCAATATTTTCATGTAATGTAGTGTACCACTGTGCTCTTGATATTGTATAATATATTCTATGTTAATGATAGGTTACTATAATGGTCTCAAATAGAACGTTTCAATTTTTCTGCTTATAAATATTGATTCTTTTAAATATTTATTTTAGCCATCATAGACAGCTCTCATCACGTAGTGTATAACCGTATTCTAATTGATATGATTTAGACCAATGACATGAGCGTTTTATATCATCGGTGTTATAATATTCAATCTTAAATGTAATAAAGAATAGTTTAATAAAAAATATTCATATTTGTGTTGTGGGTGTAACCAAATAATACTTTGAAAACAGCAAGAAACTTTTAAACCTTCTATTGTACAAAGGTAAACTTATCTCTGCACACCTTGTACTTCTGGAAGACAGACAGTCCCAAAGAAGCTGGATTAGTTAAATGACTCGGCATTCAGACTTATTACTGGTGCTTAAAGATAAAGCCAAACCATTTGCGGATTTCCTGATACTGAATAACAACCATTTATAAGATACCATTTCCTACACATATCGTACATTAGTAATTCATCAAAAAACACGCACACCATATAAAGCATGTATACAACAATGGTATTTTTTGTCTGCCAATAGGATTGTTAATGAAATTTGTAGATATAAAACTATAAACATAAGGCTAGTTATGTAAATCAATAATTCAATAACACATTTCTCAAAATATATATATATATATATATATATATATATATATATATATATATATATATATATATATATATACACACACACATATATATATATATATATATCTGTATATATATATATATATATATATATCTGTATATATATATATATATATATATATATATATATATATATATATATATGTATATATATCTGTATATATATATATATATATATATATATATATATATATATATCTATATCTGTATATATATCTGTATATATATATATATATATATATATATATATATATATATATATATGTGTGTGTGTGTGTGTGTGTGTGTGTGTGTGTGTGTGTGTGTGTGTGTGTGTGTATACATGCACAATTTTCTTTTTGTTACTGGTAATATTTTACTTTCAATTTCGGAAGAAAATTGTTCGGGACCTAGTTCGAATATTTTATTTTATATTAAGAACGTAATATTAGGAATACAATTCTTCCATATTTTATCACGTGAAAACATTTTCTCTGTAATCTGCTACATCTATATAATATATATAAACATCTCTGATTGGGATGTATATGGCACACGCGACAAATACGTTTCTTACTATATGAACTTGGCTAACCACTATTATCGTTATGAAAAAAACATTTATAAGCTACTACTAAAAATATAAACATATAACATGTAAAACCTATAATACAAACAAAGTAAAATGGAAGCAAACCAATACACAAAACCATTTACGTAAAACAATTAAACGATGATATTAAATTAAAAAACAAATATTTTTTACAAATAAGAAACCAAGTTTCATTAAACACAGGTAAGGGACGTGAAAAACAAAACTCTTAATATTAAGAATGAAAATTACACAAAAACTTATATTTGCAAATAGAAAAAACGCCTCTAATTTTGCATAAGTCTTTCATTAAAGTGTTCGATCTATTCTGGCAAATAATCATCCAAAGGTTATCTTATGTAGTGAAAAAGTCTGTTAAGGAGTTAGTTAGGACAACATGTTTGCTAAAGATGTAATACTAATATAACACATATGGATACCAGACAAACATATATAGGCCCTACTCACTCGCACGCACACACATATACACACACGCGCAAAGTATTATTAGTCTGCCTTTTCAAAACAGAATGTTTAAAGCAAAAACAGTAAAAGTAAACTTTAGGCTAAGTTACTTACTTGACAAAGTTCAAGAAAATTGTTTTTATGCACATTCAATCTACATAGACTTGGAATTATTGAATTAGACACCTTCCGGCATAAAAGCAAAAGTTACGAACTTTGGTCAATAAAACCAGATGTCTTTACACAGCCGTGCCGGGATTACAGACCGCATGAATTAATATCCTTGTGGCGCAGTTATAATGTTAGCAACAGATTTCCATGGTTTTGTATTCATGGAAACATTTCCAAGCACGACCCGTCTAGGGTCGTTAATATCGGGAATAAAATACCACGCCGAAGCGTTCGCTTAATTCTAATACGTATCAATTGCAATGTTGTAATGGGTAAGGATAGAGTAAAAAAGGTCTTTTTAAAGATATAGAATTGTTCGACTTGAACGTTTTAATAATATTTGACAATGTCTACCCCTACTCCACTACCCTTATAAATAATGAGCACACACATATTTTATGGAAATATAGTTTTACATATTGAATTACCTTTAAATTACGGCGTTCAACTGTTCAAATACGTCGGTACGATATTAAAGTTCTCTAGCTTCTAATCAGTTTGGGTCAAACCTATCGCTGAGAACCAATTAAACCTTGGATCGTAAGGCCATTTTATGGTAGATAGATTTATGGTGAACGTATCTGAATCGACCTATTCAGAAGGGGAATCTATGATATAGAAAACCGGGCCGATTGGAAGATTTTACTGGTTCCTAGTACTTCTGAAATCGACCAGAACTCTAAGACCATAATGTGCTAGTGGAGGATCAGTGATCTCCTAAGGGATTACGGCAAGATGTTAGGACTCCAAGAGGACACGAATCCCCCGAGCTTGGGACTGACACTAGTCACACGAGAGTTGGATTTAAGGTAACACACTCCACAACTCTTAGATCGAAGCGATAAAAGGCTTGCTCTTTGATCGCAAAAGTATTTTCTTTTTTCCTCAGTCTGCACTTTCATTCTACTTTCAACGAATCCCCCGAGCTTGGGACTGACACTAGTCACACGAGAGTTGGATTTAAGGTAACATACTCCACAACTCTTAGATCGAAGGGATAAAAGGCTTGCTCTTTGATCGCAAAAGTATTTTCTTTTTTCCTCAGTCTGCCCTTTCATACTACTTTCAACGAATCTCCCGAGCTTGGGACTGACACTAGTCACACGAGAGTTGGATTTAAGGTAACATACTCCACAACTCTTAGATCGAAGGGATAAAAGGCTTGCTCTTTGTTCGCAAAAGTATTTTCTTTTTTCCTCAGTCTGCCCTTTCATTCTACTTTCAACGAATCCCCCGAGCTTGGGACTGACACTAGTCACACGAGAGTTGGATTTAAGGTAACATACTCCACAGCTCTTAGATCGAAGGGATAAAAGGCTTGCTCTTTGTTCGCAAACGTATTTTCTTTTTTCCTCAGCCTGCACTTTCATTCTACTTTCAACGAATCCCCCTAGCTTAGGACTGACACTAGTCACACGGGAGTTGGATTTAAGGTAACATACTCCACAACCCTTAGATCGAAGGGATAAAAGGCTTGCTCTTTGTTCGCAAAAGTATTTTCTTTTTTCCTCAGCCTGCACTTTCATTCTACTTTCAACGAATCCCCCTAGCTTAGGACTGACACTAGTCACACGGGAGTTGGATTTAAGGTAACATACTCCACAACCCTTAGATCGAAGGGATAAAAGGCTTGCTCTTTGTTCGCAAAAGTATTTTCTTTTTTCCTCAGTCTGCCCTTTCATTCTACTTTCAACGAATCCCCCGAGCTTGGGACTGACACTAGTCACACGAGAGTTGGATTTAAGGTAACATACTCCACAGCTCTTAGATCGAAGGGATAAAAGGCTTGCTCTTTGTTCGCAAACGTATTTTCTTTTTTCCTCAGCCTGCACTTTCATTCTACTTTCAACGAATCCCCCTAGCTTAGGACTGACACTAGTCACACGGGAGTTGGATTTAAGGTAACATACTCCACAACCCTTAGATCGAAGGGATAAAAGGCTTGCTCTTTGTTCGCAAAAGTATTTTCTTTTTTCCTCAGCCTGCACTTTCATTCTACTTTCAACGAATCCCCCTAGCTTAGGACTGACACTAGTCACACGCGAGTTGGATTTAAGGTAACATACTCCACAACTCTTAGATCGAAGGGATAAAAGGCTTGCTCTTTGTTCGCAAAAGTATTTTCTTTTTTCCTCTGTCTGCCCTTTCATTCTACTTTCAACGAATCCCCCGAGCTTGGGACTGACACTAGTCACACGAGAGTTGGATTTAAGGTAACATACTCCACAACTCTTAGATCAAAGGGATAAAAGGCTTGCTCTTTGTTCGCAAAAGTATTTTCTTTTTTCCTCAGTCTGCACTTTCATTCTACTTTCAACGAATCCCCCGAGCTTGGGACTGTCACTAGTCACACGAGAGTTGGATTTAAGGTAACATACTCCACAACTCTTAGATCGAAGGGATAAAAGGCTTGCTCTTTGTTCGCAAAAGTATTTTCTTTTTCCTCAGGCTGCACTTTCATTCTACCTTCAACGAATCCCCCGAGCTTGGGACTGACACTAGTCACACGAGAGTTGGATTCAAGGTAACATACTCCACAACCCTTAGATCGAAGGGATAAAAAGCTTGCTCTTTGTTCGCAAAAGTATTTTCTTTTTTCCTCAGTCTGCACTTTCATTCTACTTTCAACGAATCCCCCGAGCTTGGGACTGACACTAGTCACACGAGAGTTGGATTTAAGGTAACATACTCCACAACTCTTAGATCGAAGGGATAAAAGGCTTGCTCTTTGTTCGCAAACGTATTTTCTTTTTTCCTCAGTCTGCACTTTCATTCTACTCTCAACGAATACCGGCGTAATAAGAAACATAAGGCTTTAAGATAAAATAAAATTTAGTTATGAAAGACGTTAATATTACACGGTAAACATTTAACAGGTTCTAAAACCAAGATAGTCAGCAAATACATTGAAGCTGTTTAAACAAAAACTTGCCCCAAACTTATTCACTTACTGCTTCAGGTTATACAACGATCGTATTTACCCTTTACAGATTTCAATCACCAAAACAAGCCCATAATAATTACAGTGAGATTTATAAGTCTAGAAAAATAAAATGCATAAAATTAGGACTTGTTGCAAAGGAAGTGGAACAGGAGGGAAACAGGAAGCTTAGTGGACTGTCAATCCAAGGCAGGCTTAACAAGTAAGCGGGGCACGTCCATTCTATGCAGACATTGCTTTGCCGAGGTCACCTGGCCACTATTGAACCGATACCTAATTTACATAGGGAAATGTGAGTATAGACTATGTAATGACTGTATAATGGTCATACAGTTATGATATGCACATCCAACTACAAACACACACACAAACACGCGCATACGCACACGCGCGCGCGCACGCACATACACACACACAGGGGGAGAGAGAGAGAGAGAGAGAGAGGGAAAGAGAGAGAGAGAGAGAGAGGGAGAGAGAGAGAGAGAGAGATGTACACCCTGTTACATATTCAATTGTAACAAAAAACATGAAAGAAACCCTAACCACTAGACAGTTACAATCACTTACAAGTCAGGAATAAAATAGATTACTACTGCACGTTGCAGTCGCTATCCGGACCAAGGCTGCCTAGATCCGAATGGTTGTGGCAGCGCTGCACAGGAGTGGCGATGGATTGCGCTTCGTGGCAGCGGGTGCCAGGTCGCGACTGCCTAGGTCCGAATGGTTGTGGCAGCACTGCATAGCAGTGACGATGGGTCACGCTGCCTGGCAGAGGGTGCCAGGGCACGACTGCCTGGATCCGAATGGAGCTTTACGACTACTTTCGACTGGACCGGATCTATTCCAAACATTTAAATTAGGGCAGACAACATACATGTTAATATAAGGAAATATAGCTAAAAAAACGAACAAGAAATACGGAATAAAATTAGTAAAAACCACACAAACTGCTCGCAGTTAATTTTTACACAACGGCCTATATTTTTCACTATACGGAAGTACCTTTTACATTGAATGCCTAAATCTAAATGTATTTAATTAAACAAAACCGCTCTAAAACATTGCTTACTTTGAGAGTTACAGCAAATACATTTAATTAAATTTCCTCAAGGCTGGAATTCACTATTATAAGTATTCCGTACAATTACTTTCTGTGATAAATTCACTGGATCGAGTACGTTGAACAAATATAACTTAACTTCATTTAAGTTTCAATGTTTCAATTTTTGGAATTTTCAAAGGCTTGTCAGTTATTTGCAAATTAAATTAATTTCTTTGATCAGCAAAGTGGAAACTATGCTACGCGAATTGGTATTTACAAATTAAAGCACAATTTATAAATTAAACATTAGATGAATTTTGTTCTGCATTACAAAACGAAATACTGTAGAGTCTCGAAATTAATCATCTAAGCCGCAGGCGTTCAAAACATTTCCACGTCAGTATTGCCGGTTTTTTTTAATGTAAGTTGTGTAATCTATAACGTTATATAAACGTATTTTTTGCCTTCCTATTTACACTATTAGGGTTATATATATATATATATATATATATATATATATATATATATATATATATATATATATATAGAGAGAGAGAGAGAGAGAGAGAGAGAGAGAGAGAGAGAATATACATGAATTGTATAATTCAATAAAGTATTCTTGTATTTGTATTTCTCTTATTTTTCATTGATACTAAAAAATACATTATATATATATATAAACTCTATAATCCTGCCCCTTCAGAGTTTCGGCGTTTTCATCAAGGACAGAAGGTGTGAACATAATAATATGTAAATATAACTTGTATATTTTCACTACATGACTATGTCAATAACTGAGTGACCTTCAAGTCGCCCGTTTCTAGTTGTTTATTCGTAATATACAAATGATTTCGAGCCCCATCTTATACAGCGACTGTTACTGAAGTGCACGCCAACATGTTGTTAAAAAAATGAAAATAAATTAAATTTAAAAAAAAGTAGAGTGAATCAGTGAATTAAATTAACGAAAGTTTGAGAATAAAAGTAAATTAGGACTGACCCATGTAGACAGACAGAAAATACTTGTTAGAAGAGAAAATACTTGCAATAGAGAGTGATGTTGATTTTGATCTATATCAAATGAATATATTAGCAGTATATTAGACGACATCCATTAAAAATTTAAAACTAGGTTTAACAAAGTACCTTAATATAAAAACTGAAAAGAATCAGCACGCCTTTTTATTAAAGATCCTCCCAATATAAATTGAAATGGGCAATTTTGCCATTGCAAGGTTGACTTTGACATTTAAAAAAATTTTAATCAAATAACTCTTGAATATTAAATAAGATAAAAAGCAGAGTAAAATAATAAATATATAGAGCAAAGAAGATTGCAATTAATAAATAATTTAACATCACGAGTGAGAAAATGGAAAGAAATAGAACTGAAATTACTACATTGTGAACTAAGTAGCCTATAACAATCGTTAACATTTCTGTAGAATCAAGAAAGTGTCATAAAAATATAGAGTTCATTGCAACAAGAAAATTCATCTAACTACAAAAATACAGAGAAAATTATAAACATGTACAAATTAAAGTTAAGAAGTAAGATAAGGGAAGAACAAGCAAGACAGTTCCTGACAAAACAGAACCCTGATACGATACGTCGGAGAGCAAACGATAAACACAAGTCTAGCTGAGGAAGTGAGGAGGGAGAGGCGAAGTCAGACAGGCACTACTAAGACTCGACGTAGTTCGAAAAGAAATGAAAAATAAAATATTAACAGTTGCCGGGCGTCGTAATAACGGTTTGGGAGTAGACGTTCGGTCCAAGAGGCCTTGATGGTGGCCTATAAAAATTGTCGCTACCGTCTACTCATAACGCAAGTATAAGTCGGTAATAGGCATTTGTTACTTCGATTTAAATATTGTTAATATTTAATTAATGGCTTACAATATTTTCTGCTGTCCGAGCACTTGAAGGGGCCAGAAAGAAGAATATGTCCAATTACCAACACTATTTGGGTCCAGAAAAAACAGGAGAACGAACACAGTGCGAAATATTTCAAATAATTTCTCAAGTCAAATTTGTTAATTAAATTTCATTAAATATTTAGTTTAATAAAGATATGTTTCAAAATGTAAATTTAACAAACCTGAAGCATGACTTCACTCAATCTAATTTTGTTTAAATTAATTAATACAAGTTTATAAATCTAATAACGTAAATATGTGAAATATATAGTTCAGTGTTCAACAAACGTTTAATGTTATGCAATAAGTTTAATTTAAAAAGGTAATAAAATAGGACAAATTTTTCAATATAAATTAGATAAATTCTATGGGAAAATATATATCTTTAAATACAAAGAAAGTATATAATAGAAAAATTAAATGCAAATCAGTGAATGGTTTCGAGTAAAACCAAATGACTAAATTATATGAAAGCTTAAAGATACAGTATTAAAAGTAAATGAGCAATATTATGAAATAGCAGTTAAAATGTCGAATTTATCAAAAAACAAGCATTATCATTAGTATTTACAAAGGAAATTGTTTAATATTTTTAGCAATTTCAATAAGTAAAATAATCTGATTGAATTGAAGAAATAAATATTTTATATTACAAAATTGTTTCTTGAAGAAGCAACAAGAAAATTAAATGAAATTAAAAATTAAATATGTTTTAATTGTTTTTTGTTTGATTAGAGAATGAAAAAAGAATTGCAGTAAAAAACAAAAAGGATACTTTGGTTATATTTTAAAGTAAAAGTCATTTTAAAAAATAAATCATTAAAGTTATTAAACAAAAACCAGTTAAAATAATTTCTAAAACATCCTGTGCTGATAAATGAAAAAACGTCATGATTTTTTCCAACTAATAGATTTAATGGTTGCCAAACCATAGTTAAATATTTTAAAAAAATTATAAATCAGTAAATGCTAATAAATAAAGGCTTAATGTAACACCATATGAACTCACACTTGAGAATCAATAAATTAATAAGTATTGCGCTACCTGAAGATCTAGTAATTTTTTAAATAAAGTCCAGGGACTAGTTCTACCAGCAGATCCTGCTTAGAATTAACACAGGAGACTGAAAATGGTAAGTTAAACAGGATCATATTTTGCACGACCTAAATGGAATAACCTCAGGAAAGCAGGAAATGGTAAGCTAGTCGATATGTTTCAGTGTTTCATTTAATATGTATGTTTTCAGCAGTGACAATATACTGATATATAGACTATAAAGAACTGACAATACCGTGTGAACCAAACTCGCCTTTGAAGTTAACCGCAGATGGGTTTTGGGTATTGAAAACGCGTCATAATGTGGGATCCGCCGAAGTGAATCGGTGGGGAGGTTAAAAGAAGGTTCGTTATAACGGACGTGGTTGGGAGGCATAGTTTTAGCTTGACAGTAGTTGAAAATAGAGATCCCACTGAACGTTATCGCCAAGTGAATTTTCGCGCATTAATTAGGTTTATAACGTTAAAAGTGGTCAAACTATTGAAATGCAATGCCAATTATCGGGAGTCTATGGAGAAAAACATTCGTAAATGATATGCCGATTTACTGATATGTCGTACGGCTGATGATATGTCGTACTGATAAAGCAGCGGGGGACAGTTAATTTCCAACAAGACTGTCGCAAGGAGCGTGCAATGCGCGAAGATTGGAAAACCATTCTAGATGATCTTGAGTTTTGGCTTCTGAAGTTACCCGAAACGCATTAAAAAGATTTGGGAAGTTGCATTTTCGGCCACGTAACTCGCCTTCGCCAAGTTGAAGTAGCCTACGCTATATGTGAATGGCCAATGGTGACGGGAGATCACAAACGACGAGATGTTGTTTGTCCTTATGGATACGAAAAATACCATATTTGACTCAACTGTCAAGGAGGATCTAAGTAAAATCACTTCAAAACTGAGGCCAATAGTGCAAGGTTTGGAGTTCCTACTTGTCTAGAGGATGCAATTTCAAACATTCTCTTGATACTGATATCGGGATGGTCGATATTTATGTCCCGGTGCCCGGTGACTTTGTCACTGATATTCGTTTGTCGCTGGTGGTACCAGTGGAAATGCCAGTTCCAGTGACAATGGATCGATCGGAAGCAAAACGTCGTCGTCATTGGGTGGAAAATTATTGATATTTTACTGGGTCTGTCATTAGTTTATTCGTCGCTGTCACTGTATCTACTCTAACCGCTCGGCTCACGGTGCCGATCAACGTGGAGTGTCGGTTGCTGAAGGGAGGGGGGTTTCTCTGTTGTGATTTGGCATAATGTCGTCGTCGCTGAGTGTATAGTTACTGATATTTTACTGCGACTGTCATTAGTTTATTCGTCGCTGTCACTGTATCTACTCTATCCGCTCGGCTCACGGTGCCGATCAACGTGGAGTGTCGGTTGCTGAAGGGAGGGGGTTTCTCTGTTGTGATTTGGCATAATGTCGTCGTCGCTGAATGTATAGTTACTGATATTTTACTGCGACTGTCATTAGTTTATTCGTCGCTGTCACTGTATCTACTCTAACCGCTCGGCTCACGGTGCCGATCAACGTGGAGTGTCGGTGGCTGAAGGGAGGGGGGTTTATCTGTTGTGATTTGGCATAATGTCGTCGTCGCTGAGTGTATAGTTACTGATATTTTACCGAGGTTGTCATTGGTTGATTTGTCGCTGTCGCTGGTTCTACTCATTTACGTTATGTGTGAGGGAGCGATTTGTGTCAGATTTCAGGACAGTGGCAATTTTATGTCCCGTAGATGCTACAGAGTTTATTCTTAATTCCGTATGATTTTATCTTAAAATAAAATGAGCTATCTGAAAAAAAACGAGGTGTGCAGTTACTTCACCCCTGTTGATGGTAAATTCGCGAAGTGTGATATTTTTCAGGCAAAATTATCATATTAAACAACTAACAGTAATTTGAAGAAACACATGGTGAAAAAACACCCGTTAGTGAAGCTGCAACCAATAACAAACCTTTTACCTTCACTATTAAATTTAGAAGTAAACAAATTATTCATATTTATTTATTATGCATAATCCAATACACAATTATGATAATCTTCTGTTATAAACTAGGCTGTTATAGTAGGTTATGTTAGATTTAAAGGATAAATTACTAATTTGTTCTGACATGATTGAAAAGGTGAAACTTTTTGTGAAATAATAAAATTAAACTGTAAATGGACTGGAGTACACACTTTTATAAGCCTAAATTAGTACTTTTATTTTTTCAAGTATTAGACATTAGCGCGTTAGCTGCGACGACATTCAGGGGCCATGTTTAAGTCGCTACTTAGAGGAACCTACTCTAGATAGAAGGGAAACCCCTGAAATGGTGGGCAAAGAACTAATTATCCTAATTTATGCAAACTAGTGAAACAACATTTTTTTAGACTGGCCACATCCGTACCTAGAGAAAGATTATTCTCTAAGAGAGGTTACACTTAGAGTGACAGAAGTTCTCGGTTAAGTCTTGATAAGATCAGACAAATCTCTTTTGTTTATAGAAACATCCAATACTGTAAATAAACTGTATTTTGTAATTAAACTTTATGTTGTAGATAAACTGTTATTTTGTAGTTTCATATAATATTATATAATTTATTAACTCAGTTTATGTGTTGGAGCAACCTTCTAATAATAATGTCACCGGCACTGTCTTTTGTCACCAGTGTGGTATGCCTACCTGTTATTAGCAGATACAGAGCGGTTTCAGTATCCCTTGTCACCGGTACTAAAGTCACCAGTAAAAGTCACTGATCCAAGACTGTTACTAAAATCACGGATTCTTTAAAGTCACTGGACCGGCCATCCTTATACTGATATCATCTGTGTCATGTGTAAATTGACGGACTTTTGTACCTGTTGGGTTCACAATACACAAATGCCTTGAAGCATTAAAATAATTCAACAGGGGAATTCAGAGAAAGTAAGTGTTGAGCGACAGCGTAACCATTCACCTCAACAACTCTCGACCACACTTCACCCGTTAAACCGACGTAAGGTGTAATAAAATTAATCAACAATTTATATCTGTATAGTATATAGGGCCTACACCCGTATAACGATATGACTGGGTGTGCAGTAGTCTACATGTGTGTGACTAAAACATATTTTAATTATAATAGTCAAAATTCTAAAAAATAGGGATGGGCCGATTCCGATTCTCGATTCCAGGAATCGTCGATTCTAGGTGGTATCGAGGAATCGTCGATACTCGATTCTTCATTCATAAAAGTGTCGATTCCGATTCCTATTTTGTTAACTATTAAAATATGCGTGTGGAGTAATTTATTACCAAACAAAATTTATTATATTTGTGTGGAAAAATAATTAATTACCAACTATGTCTTATTTATGTATTAGTTGATTTGAATGAATTAAATGATTAAAGTAAACGAAAATATTATTATTTATGAAGCAACAGCAATCAAGATCGTAACCATTTCTGGTCGTTTGACATCGCTCGTCTCTCTCTCTCTCTCTCTCTCTCTCTCTCTCTCTCACTAAATGTCAGAACAAAACACAAAAAACCACAGTAAAAACTCGATTAACCGTCACCGTCGGAACCGTGGCCATGACGGTTGAGCGAATAGACGGATAACAGAAACACTGTATTATTCCTCCGAAACTTAACCTTAATAAATTATATTATAGACAGATATCACTCTCACGGTAGAAGGTTTTGTGTAGCCTATTACATTAAAACAGAACTTTTAAAAGGTTTTGCCATATGACCAAGATGTTGACTAAATTAATTATTAGAGAGCTAGCATGTAAGCTAATATAACTTGAAAGAATCGAGAATCGAGAATCGACTAAAGAATCGAGAATCGAAAGGAAAATTTTAGAATCGGAATCGAAAATTTTAGGAATCGGCCCATCCCTACTAAAAAAGCTTTAATAACTTAGACCAAGACTTTATAATGTTTACATTTTCGCGAGACTCGATCTGTCTGCACCTATCCTTATATTTCTAACTGCTTTTCTGTATACATCTATTATGTAATTCGTAGGTTTCTACTTTACGTTCATTAATTTTATCGTTTTAATGGTACGTCCCGATTGTTCGGAATTTTGTGGTTGATATTTAACAAACATAATTGAAGCGAAATAAATTCCACTCATATGAACAAAACAATCGCTTTGCCCGAGGTTTATGTAGTTAAAAACGCGTAATATAATATTAAATATGCCTACTAGCGCGCTCTCTGCGGGCTTAGTCAAAGAACTGCTTACACTCCCTAACATAAGATTTGGTTACGTCAAACAAATCTACTGTCACAGATTAATGGCTACAAATCCACCCTTCACGTGTAACAGGGCGAAATAAGCCCCCCTACACGGCAGGAGAAACAGATGACGGAATCATGACTTGCAAAAAGAGACGGGAATCATTACATAGACACGTGTCTACAACGAGACCAGTTTCCTGCCATCTACTTAGTGTTAAAGGGAAATTCGAAATTTAGTAGCTTTTGTATAAGGTATAAAATATAGTTAATTTTATAACTAATCACTAATAAGCCTTTTCATGTTATTCAATAAAACTTTTTTACCTTCAACATTACAAGTTAATTCAATGTCTGTAACTTGTATAGGCCTACATACCTGTAAAACATAGTTCAACATTATTGTGCAGCATATCAAGATAAAATTCGAAGTAAATATGAGGAACTGGCTACAGTTAACTACAAGCAAGATCTAAAAACGTTACTTCGGAGACAAAACGTGAAGTTGACATTTCTTTAAAACAATTAGGGTACTTATGTAAATAAAGCGATAAAAAAATATGCGCCAATGTTTCGTGAACGTTCTGCAGCAAATAATGACAAACGTTTACACGTGTAGCAGAAAACTATCCGCTATCAAGTTACTCCAAGTGAAAAATATTCTTTGATAACCTTCCCTTATAAAATAAGGCAGTACTGAAATTTTTGAAGAAGTTAGCGAAAAGAAGCGGGTCAATTTGTTTTAAAAAATTACACATTTTTATAAATTGTTTCGTAAGCTTACGTTGTAAATGCTTTATTACGATATCGGTTTTAAAATTTAAATACGAATATGTTAATAGTTAACTGTTAAACAAACCGATGGAAATTAAATAGGTAGAAAATGACAATAATTTTTTTTTAATATGAACAAAATCGTGAGAAATTATTACATGAAAATAATAAATTTAACATATTATTCTTTTCTTATAAGCTGGCAATAATAAATGTTTATTATACGATTTTTATGAGAGTATCGAAAATTTTGTTTACTACACCAAGAGATAATGACATGCAAAACTTTACGTTCAACAAAGCCTGAATTTGGGATATTAAAGGATTTGACTAAATTCTTCTGCTTATAGTTTGGGATAATTTTAAACTATTGCTGTACCTTTTCAGGATTTCCGATACGTCGTTGGGTATGTAACGTAAAACGTTTTATCCTATCCGTGCTGGACTTACGGAGCACTCAAATAAATAATTCCCAAATAATGGTAGAATTGCACGTCGCATTAAGAACGAAGGAAACGGGTTGCATTATTGGAAACATTTCCAAACATGATTCTTTCGAAGTGGATTATCCTCCATATAAATCTAACTAGGCGGGTTAGCCATAAGTTAAACGTTATTATTTCGAAATATGTTTTCATGACTTTAAAACTCTAATAAAAATACAGATAAATGTTAAACTTTATAGTTTCGACAAATATTAATGTCAATACTGAACCCATGAATAAAGTTGATAATTAGTGTATGCTTTTGATAGGTAGACTATCTGTTACAGAAATATATATTCTTGTGTTATAAACAAGAATATTTATCAAATGCAAGCTTGAACATTTTCAATTTAATATGTATTCGATTATCAGCATGTCGTTTACACAAAAATCCATGTTTTGTTTTAGCTCTAGACTGTAAATGGAGATCTTGATAATGCCAGTATAATATAACAATAAAACTTAAAGTTATTAAATAAATATTATTGTTTAAAAAAATGCACATGATATTATTAAGAATACTAATCCAGCACCATAAATGTCACTGGTACAAGATATAGGCCATCCCATGTGCACGGACGTATACCTGAAGTCAGACGGATGAAGAGAGCTGTAGACATCACCCGGCAAAACTTGATCACCCGGCAAAACTTGATACTATGAAGAATACTAATCCAGTACCATAAATGTCACTGGTGCTAGATATAGGCCATCCCATGTGCACGGACGTATACCTGAAGTCAGCCGGATGAAGAGACCTCTAGACATCACCCGGCAAAACTTAATCACCCGCCAAAACTTGATATTATGAAGAATACTAATCCAGCACCATAAATGTCACTGGTGCTAGATATAGGCCATCCCATGTGCAAGGTCGTATACCTGAAGTCAGCCGGATGAAGAGACCTCTAGACATCACCCGGCAAAACTTGATCACCCGCCAAAACTTGATATTATGAAGAATACTAATCCAGCACCATAAATGTCACTGGTACAAGATATAGGCCATCCCATGTGCACGGACGTATACCTGAAGTCAGACGGATGAAGAGAGCTGTAGACATCACCCGGCAAAACTTGATCACCCGCCAAAACTTGATATTATGAAGAATTCTAATCCAGTACCATAAATGTCACTGGTACAAGATATAGGCCATCCCATGTGCACGGACGTATACCTGAAGTCAGACGGATGAAGAGAGCTGTAGACATCACCCGGCAAAACTTGATCACCCGCCAAAACTTGATATTATTAAGAATACTAATCCAGCACCATAAATGTCACTGGTACAAGATATAGGCCATCCCATGTGCACGGACGTATACCTGAAGTCAGACGGATGAAGAGACCTCTAGACATCACCCGGCAAAACTTGATCACCCGCCAAAACTTGATATTATGAAGAATACTAATCCAGCACCATAAATGTCACTGGTACAAGATATAGGCCATCCCATGTGCACGGACGTATACCTGAAGTCAGACGGATGAAGAGAGCTGTAGACATCACCCGGCAAAACTTGATCACCCGCCAAAACTTGATATTATGAAGAATTCTAATCCAGTACCATAAATGTCACTGGTACAAGATATAGGCCATCCCATGTGCACGGACGTATACCTGAAGTCAGACGGATGAAGAGAGCTGTAGACATCACCCGGCAAAACTTGATCACCCGCCAAAACTTGATATTATTAAGAATACTAATCCAGCACCATAAATGTCACTGGTACAAGATATAGGCCATCCCATGTGCACGGACGTATACCTGAAGTCAGACGGATGAAGAGAGCTGTAGACATCACCCGGCAAAACTTGATCACCCGCCAAAACTTGATATTATTAAGAATACTAATCCAGCACCATAAATGTCACTGGTACAAGATATAGGCCATCCCATGTGCACGGACGTATACCTGAAGTCAGACGGATGAAGAGAGCTGTAGACATCACCCGGCAAAACTTGATCACCCGCCAAAACTTGATATTATGAAGAATACTAATCCAGCACCATAAATGTCACTGGTACAAGATATAGGCCATCCCATGTGCAAGGTCGTATACCTGAAGTCAGCCGGATGAAGAGACCTCTAGACATCACCCGGCAAAACTTGATCAACCGCCAAAACTTGATATTATGAAGAATACTAATCCAGCACCATAAATGTCACTGGTACAAGATATAGGCCATCCCATGTGCACGGACGTATACCTGAAGTCAGACGGATGAAGAGAGCTGTAGACATCACCCGGCAAAACTTAATCACCCGCCAAAACTTGATATTATGAAGAATACTAATCCAGCACCATAAATGCCACTGGTGCTAGATATAGGCCATCCCATGTGCAAGGTCGTACACCTGAAGTCAGCCGGATGAAGAGACCTCTAGACATCACCCGGCAAAACTTGATCACCCGCCAAAACTTGATATTATTAAGAATACTAATCCAGCACCATAAATGTCACTGGTACAAGATATAGGCCATCCCATGTGCACGGACGTATACCTGAAGTCAGACGGATGAAGAGAGCTGTAGACATCACCCGGCAAAACTTGATCACCCGCCAAAACTTGATATTATGAAGAATACTAATCCAGCACCATAAATGTCACTGGTACAAGATATAGGCCATCCCATGTGCAAGGTCGTATACCTGAAGTCAGCCGGATGAAGAGACCTCTAGACATCACCCGGCAAAACTTGATCAACCGCCAAAACTTGATATTATGAAGAATACTAATCCAGCACCATAAATGTCACTGGTACAAGATATAGGCCATCCCATGTGCACGGACGTATACCTGAAGTCAGACGGATGAAGAGAGCTGTAGACATCACCCGGCAAAACTTAATCACCCGCCAAAACTTGATATTATGAAGAATACTAATCCAGCACCATAAATGCCACTGGTGCTAGATATAGGCCATCCCATGTGCAAGGTCGTACACCTGAAGTCAGCCGGATGAAGAGACCTCTAGACATCACCCGGCAAAACTTGATCACCCGCCAAAACTTGATATTATGAAGAATACTAATCCAGCACCATAAATGTCACTGGTGCTAGATATAGGCCATCCCATGTGCAAGGTCGTATACCTGAAATCAGCCGGATGAAGAGACCTCTAGACATCACCCGGCAAAACTTAATCACCCGCCAAAACTTGATATTATGAAGAATACTAATCCAGCACCATAAATGTCACTGGTACAAGATATAGGCCATCCCATGTGCACGGACGTATACCTGAAGTCAGACGGATGAAGAGAGCTGTAGACATCACCCGGCAAAACTTGATCACCCGCCAAAACTTGATATTATGAAGAATACTAATCCAGCACCATAAATGTCACTAGTGCTAGATATAGGGCATCCCATGTGCAAGGTCGTATACCTGAAATCAGCCGGATGAAGAGACCTCTAGACATCACCCGGCAAAACTTAATCACCCGCCAAAACTTGATATTATGAAGAATACTAATCCAGCACCATAAATGTCACTGGTACAAGATATAGGCCATCCCATGTGCAAGGTCGTATACCTGAAATCAGCCGGATGAAGAGACCTCTAGACATCACCCGGCAAAACTTAATCACCCGCCAAAACTTGATATTATGAAGAATACTAATCCAGCACCATAAATGTCACTGGTGCTAGATATAGGCCATCCCATGTGCAAGGTCGTATACCTGAAGTCAGACGGATGAAGAGACCTCTAGACATCACCCGGCAAAACTTAATCACCCGCCAAAACTTGATATTATGAAGAATACTAATCCAGCACCATAAATGTCACTGGTGCTAGATATAGGCCATCCCATGTGCAAGGTCGTATACCTGAAATCAGCCGGATGAAGAGACCTCTAGACATCACCCGGCAAAACTTAATCACCCGCCAAAACTTGATATTATGAAGAATACTAATCCAGCACCATAAATGTCACTGGTGCTAGATATAGGCCATCCCATGTGCAAGGTCGTATACCTGAAATCAGCCGGATGAAGAGACCTCTAGACATCACCCGGCAAAACTTAATCACCCGCCAAAACTTGATATTATGAAGAATACTAATCCAGCACCATAAATGTCACTGGTACAAGATATAGGCCATCCCATGTGCACGGACGTATACCTGAAGTCAGACGGATGAAGAGAGCTGTAGACATCACCCGGCAAAACTTGATCACCCGCCAAAACTTGATATTATGAAGAATACTAATCCAGCACCATAAATGTCACTAGTGCTAGATATAGGGCATCCCATGTGCAAGGTCGTATACCTGAAGTCAGCCGGATGAAGAGAGCTGTAGACATCACCCGGCAAAACTTGATCACCCGCCAAAACTTGATAATATGAAGAATACTAATCCAGCACCATAAATGTCACTGGTGCTAGATATAGGGCATCACATGTGCTAGGACGTATACCTGAAGTCAGCCGGATGAAGAGAGCTCTAGACATCACCCGGCAAAACTTGATCACCCGCCAAAACTTGATATTATGAAGAATACTAATCCAGCACCATAAATGTCACTGGTGCTAGATATAGGGCATCACATGTGCTAGGACGTATACCTGAAGTCAGCCGGATGAAGAGAGCTCTAGACATCACCCGGAAAAACTTATTAATTTTGAGTAAATATTAATTTACAAATGAGTATCGTATGTTTTTATAAAAATAAAATATCATGTGATGAGTGTATGCAAGGTTTCGTAATTTAGACTTGAATTTCCGTCATTGATTTATACAAAATGTTTTCACTTTCGAGCGTTTAGTATAACGTGTATGAAATTAAAAAAAAAACATTGCTGTCAACTTATTGTACTGTTCGAGTTACTCTGTAACTTTAATAAACATAATGGTTTGTTACATTAGTTTTTGTTTGTTCTTTTTGATAACAAAGTCCTACCATAAGGTCTTCACCACAGATGTAGATAAATATTTTATTAACAATGATCGTGTGGTTTTACAATCAAGGCCGTGTTATTAAGTATTATTTATTACATACGATTTATAAATTATACACATAAGTAAGAGTACAAACATTATGTACATAAAGAGTTTTCATAGGTCTATTGGAAACAACAAGTTACCATAAATACAATGTAAATATATGTATATATATATATATATATATATATATATATATATATAAATATCGCAATATGTATTCTTGTGTATTAATAAAGAACTAAGTCAAAATACAAATACAAGAATTATATATATATATATATATATATATATATATATATATAAATATAAAATACGTTTTCTTGTTTAATAATTTAAAACAACACAGGTTATTCAAATACAAGAATATTTATTATTTTAAATCCAGGATTTAAAATAAGAAATATTCTTGTATTTGAATAACCTGTGTTGGTTTAATATATATATATATATATATATATATATATATATATATATATATATATATATGTGTGTGTGTGTGTGTGTGTGTGTGTGTGTGTGTGTGTAACTTATATGTGTTTGTATAGAATACGCATATATCCGAAATAAATGTAATACCTTGTATTTGAACATAGACTTTCTCATTTTTGTATTTATTAAATCGTGTTTATCCGAATTTATTGAAGTGGATGTTTGCACGAATTAATTAAACTCTAGGGATACGGGAAAGAGTGTTGAAACATTATCATACATATTCGGATTAATTTTTACTTTGGAAACAGTATAAATAATATGCACGCTTATGTTTGAAGGAGAATTTAAACATTCTGTACTTGAAACACGACGCAATGCCAACATGCAATTCGGAAAATTTAAATAAAACAGAAAGTCATTGTAGATGTAGATAAACGCCTCGAACATTGAAGTTAGCAGCATAAATTTTGCTTCAGTCATGATTGTGTCATTTATATTCGTACGCTAGCTCCACCTCGAGCCAGGGAGCAGGTAATTAATCATTCACCGGGTGCTTGTTTGCTTACACCAGGCTTAGCAGTTCAGAATCTTGGGTTTTTGTACAGCGGCAAAGAAAATTGTTTAAAGTCTCATGGTAGAATAAAACACATCAAACTAAATATAAACCATTCAAAAGCTAAACTATAATCATCGCAATCTCTCCACGTTCATAACTATAATTTACTAAACACAATATTTGTTTCATGTTTGTATCGTCAAATGAAGGTAAAAATCTTTTACATTCACTATTGAAGTAAAACTTAAAAGATTTTAGTATTGAAAACGTATTACAGCATGTTATTTAAAAACATAGGAGCATATAATTGCAAATACTAAATTCTACTAAAGAAATTATAGTTACATTATTTAATTTTAGGCAGTGAAGAGACAATGTTGAAACTTAATGTTTGTCTGATTTTAGGTGATAAGTTATTTAATAAAAATTTAATAAGCTTCTTCAGGCTTTTATTCTTTTACATATTCATCTTCATTTTTTAATAACATTTGATTTCATAGTTTTGACACTTCCTATTGGTTTTCGAGAGTTTAGACACATTATATGTTTGTATAAATAAATGTAAAAAAATATATATGTATACATATATGTGTATGTGAGTGCTTTAAACAAAAATATTTTATGAATATATCCTAAAACACATAAAGAAGATAAACCAATTAGACCATTGTATAATTTCGTAACTACTTCACAATATACAATTCCAAAAAAAAAATTACCTATATTAATGAAAGATGAAACTTCTAAAATAAAAACGTCATATGAATTTATTTGACGGATTAAATTCTTTCAATAGTAGAAATTTAAAATAATTCAATTTCAAGTATGTATACAAATATATAGGCTACTTAGAATACGCTTTCCATATTATAAAAATAATAATTTAATACTACACAAACAAGATAATAATGAAATAGAGGATTACTTCATATAAAAAATATTTTAAATTAAAACTGTTTTATACATATTAAAATATACAAACATGGGAATGTTTTGCCATGGACCTCTTTTTCAAGTATCTCTGTAATATGTTTATAATATTTAAAATTTTTAAATAAATCAAATTAAATTATTATTTTAAATAAACCAAATTAAATTATTTTTTAATAAATTAAATTTTAAATGAATGATAAAAATGGTAATTAGTTCAGATGTGTGAAGATGGATTATATATTTCTGCGAATAAAGGAATAAATACATATCTCTGATGGATATATTATATACGCCACAAAGTACCGACAATATGTCTGGAATATGTATCGAGAACTTGAATATTCGTTAAGTCCTCTTTTATTACTTTTGTACTCTTCCAAACTATAAAAAGTATCACAATGAATGTATACATCGTTTTTTACCTTTCCTGCTTTCCACACGTTTTTGAACTGCCATCAGAAAACTTTTATTACTTTTATATCACATAATTTTATTACTTTTAAGGTCAGGCGTTGACAACCTTTTTGTACTTGAGGACCGCAAATATAGAATAACCATGAATTTTATTATATTTACTAATTTGAGATAGGTAATGTAACTGATTTTAATACAGTACAAGGAATGACTTTAACTAACGGGTGTTTTATAAAATAGGCAACCTACTTCCTGATTACAAATCTGACCATTTTTTAACTTAACTCAGACACATTTCTTTATTAATGTTTTGAAGTGCTGACATAATTAAATAAAATACGTTCATTTGGAAATTAACAAAAGTTTACTAAAATAAAACAATATACGTGATGTGTGGGTGAACTTGTGGGTGATGCGCATCGCAGACACTACTTTCCACTTATATCCCGCCTGTAATTTACTATTAGGCTTTAATTGTTGTGGCTGGTGTAATAGTTCTAGCTATTGAACAACCTATTTGTATTCTAACCCGTAAGTGTAAGCTATCCGGACCGCTCAGAATTCGAAAAACCACAAGTGAAGAGGGCCGCACAAAATCATTTCGCGGGCCGCATGCGGGTCGTGGATTGCAGACCCCTGACTTAGGTTATTGATTACTACATTAAAGAATTTTTTAAATTCTGATTAAAGAGTTTTATATTAAAACAACATGTTAATGTTTTCATATCACATTAAGAAATAGGTTTAAATTTTAAAATAGTTTATTAAGATATATACATACTTTACATCAAGTGCCTGAAGAATAATTTTGTAATTTAGTTAGCATTACATTTGTCTATTTACTTTATTTGAAAAAAGGTTAAACAAATTGTGATTAAGGTTTTTCGTTAGGTCATCAATAATAAATTTAATTGAACCAAGTGTGCTAATTTAAACAATGCGTAATTATAAAAATTATATTACATCTGAAAATAAAGCACAATTTTCAAAAGTATATTTTTCGGGTAATGTTATAGATGTCAATAATGAAACGGTTACCATGAAATATTACCTTGTAATTTTTTTCGCAATAAAAAATATCTGAATCGTTTTTGGGAAATGTAGTTTTCATAAGCCTTCAGCATATGCAATTAATCATTGACAAACAAGTTTGAAACAACGTGCGACGACCAAAGTGGACACAAAGGAAAGGATAAACACATGATCCATCAATTCCATGCTTTAGCACTGCTGCGTTAACAATCTATTGTTTCAGCGTTCTGTTTGCATTACTATGCGCGATTTACTCTCTAAACATAACCTACCATTATGAAATATACTCTATGTTATAAATTGGGATGCACTTACAATTAATGTCTGGAGAATTTAGTACGAACGGTATAATTTAATTATCATATTAATGAAATTATGTCAAAGGTACATGATTAAATTTGTATTTAAAGAAAAATACCACTACAAACTTTATATTTGAAAAGAATAAGTATTAAACTCATTTTAAAATACTTAACTAAGTGAATACCTAATTGCTTTTATGCATAAATGCTATTTACGTAAGCACTTACGTACTCACTTAGTTAAGTATTTTAAAATTAGTTTAAACAGTGAATTCAAGATGATTACATCAAGCAACTTCAATAAGTATTTCTGAATATTTATTCAGAAATCGTAAGTAAGTTTGTAAGTTCTAGATAATTTTAACGATTACTCATTAATGTTATGTCTAGGTTTGCATACTGAACGTAAAAAAATAAGTAAAAATTAATGGTTTATGTATGAAACAATAATTAGCTTAAACTTGTATCGACAATGTTTTCAAAATTTACTAAAAAATGTGTCTATTAACAAATACGACTATTTGATCCCATACGATACGCAGTGTTTGCTACAAGGTGTATTATGACAGGTGCCTCCAGTGTCAGGCCGTAGTAGATCAGTTATTAATGTTACCTTATCATAGTATTCTAAATCACATCGCTTATCCGGATGTCATTATTTTGGGAAATAATATAGTCGAAGTTGTAGAAAATCCTTAGTAAAACAAAAAAAGTAAAAAAAGGTGATACAACGAAAAATTTGAAACAAACACACAAACACACACGCACACACACACACACATATATATTTGTTTAAAATGTTTCGTATGTATATATATATATATATATATATATATATATATATATATATATATATATATATATATATATATATGTATGCTCACTTTCTAACATACGAGGCACTTGATAAAATGAAGGTTTTCTTATAAAAAAAGACCACAGAGTTACACAGCATTACAATATAACTACAAATCATCCGGCTAAAATACATTCTGTTTAGTAAAAAATATAATGTTTACTAATGTACGAGTTACACAGTTCGTGCGTCAAATGAAACAGCCTTCTCATTCCATACAGCAATGAATGGCACCTAAATGGAGGCCTCTTCACGTTTTATTCAGTAAGATTACAAGAAACATTTAAGTTTGTTTGCTTATCAATATACCAGGACACGTTGCACATATATTGCAATATTGTATAACAGAGTGCTCTGTTTCGTAAAAGAAACTTAATTTATAATTTTTTTGTATGTTTCAAGTCAGGTTAATTGTTATTATTTTTTAATTTTCAACTTTTAGTTTGCAAGCACAAATTTTATTATTGTTACTGTGTTCCTGGAAAATATCTGTATCACCAAGTATAATTTTGTTTTGCAACATTAATGACGTCTGTGTATCCGGTAACTACCCCCACTTTTAACCTAGAACCAATCAGTCACACCCGTTGCCTCATATGCCTCCCCAATAGCCTGAAGATACAAGGCGATCAGCACGCCACATTTTTATATAGATATCTGGTGTAATGGCTTATGTGTGTACTTTTCAGCTTCGCTAAGATTAGTTCACCACACGATAATGTGCTTCGTGCCTGTGTCTCTTACTTCCTCGTGTAAT
Source organism: Prosapia bicincta (assembly GCA_036971475.1). Taxonomy (NCBI): domain Eukaryota; kingdom Metazoa; phylum Arthropoda; class Insecta; order Hemiptera; family Cercopidae; genus Prosapia; species Prosapia bicincta. The sequence goes on from JBAIZL010000005.1 coordinate 196,107,766, forward strand.
ACTGTCTAATTGGTAGCAATATTGAACACTTTAGTTTCGTTTTGAAGGTGTTTAAGAATTTATATTTCGTTTTATATCTCTAAAATGCCTTTCGAAACGACTGTAAATTATATAATTTTTGGGTGTTCTGCAAACAACTAACCTAATAATTAATTGTTGAACAGACATTCCTTATATCCATATTTAAAATGTATTTATACCTCGTATTGTTCATTATCCCTCAATGAATTCAGTGTGATTACACAAGGTCATGACGTGTGTTAGGTTAATACTTTGCATCTTTCTTGACTCTACATATAATATTCCAACATATTTTTGTCAAATATTTTTTTCTCGATTAAAGACCTTTCACCCTGTGATTGGTGTTACAAGCTAATTATTGATAAGGTCGAAAATAAATTTTTGAATTCAATATGTTTTCTTAGGAAATATAGATATCCTAATTGCGATTGAATGTAAACGTTTTAAAAACACAAGAGCATAATCATAATGCACTATATAAATAAAAAAAATAAACGTAAGATAAAAAAACCAGAAATTTTTAATTTTAAAGAGGTGAATGTGTTAATTGTTTTTGAAATAATACGAATATAATATAGTATACTCGTACTATTTATTAGGAATATACTGTGGTTGAATTTAATAATAAATACACAAAAACCTCTTGACCACAAACTTTCTATATTTTACCCTTATGTACATTTCAGTTACAAAGTAACCATCCTCAGAGGGATAACATACAAAGACTGATTAACGCTAGAAAAATACCTTATTTATAATCTACAAAACTAGTCACTCCCACTCCGACCGCCGCGGCCCCACCTGTTAAACAAGGCGTAGCCACGCCCATCGAGTGAAAGCAAGATATCTTACGTCAACTTACTAAAATATAAATTAAAAATACAATAAATACATAATTAAAATTGTTTTTTGAAATTACAACCAACACAAAATTTAATATAAAAATCATAATCCTATTTAACAAAAGAATATAAAATTGAATGAAGAATAGGACCTCTATCAGAATTTAATAAACTCTCAGTCTTTGTATGTTATCCCTCTGAGGATGGTTACTTTGTAACTGAAATGTACATAAGGGTAAAATATAGAAAGTTTGTGGTCAAGAGGTTTTTGTGTATTTATTATTAGTATACTCGTAGACTGAGAGAAAAAAAGTTTAGTGAAGAAATTTCAACAAAAAATTTTTAAATAAACATACTGAATTATACGTATTGTCAACCGAGAAAATATCGTAAAATGAAAAATTTGTTATTCAAAAGAGAAAGCATAAACTTTTGTTCGAATTAACAATATAATTTAGTCGGGAATAAGTAAAATGTATCAAAGTTTAAAAAATAATAAATTTTATTTTACAAAACACATCACGGAATTTCAAACCGCTAACGAAATATCAACTAAAAAGAGTAAAAAAGTTTGGCCAACACTGTGTCAAAATAACAAAGTTTGAAACCTGCGAACTTTTCCAGTTAACGGTTAATGTATTTATTTTTGATCCTGCAAAAACAACGTTGATCTGTAAATGGATTTCTCTTGTTTGTCCTCTGATCTGTGGCGGGGGGGATTGACTTATGACTTATTCATATTAGTAATGTTTTTACAGTTTTGAATATTTTAATACATTTCCTTTACTTTGTACTTGGACAATAATTCTGCCATACAATACTATTTTCGGTCAATGTTAGGAGTGAGAAGAGATTTTGTATAAAGTTATGACTTAAACATTTAGTAGAAATTATAATACTTGTACATTAATTAAAGTACCAACTATATATATACACACACACATTCACACACAGACACATACACAGAGACACAGATACATACATACATAATAATTTAAACACACACACACACACATAACCATATATATATATATATATATATATATATATATATATATATATATATATATATATATATATATACATATATATATATATATATATATATATATATATATATATATATATATAGCAAACGTTTAGACAAAAACGACACTTGAGCATTTGCATTAACGATGTTGATATATATATATATACAGTGAAACCTGTCTTAGACGGACCCTGTATTAGGTGGAATCCTGTCTATCGCGGAAAACTTTTTAAGCCCCGACTGTCGCCTATTTAATTTACCTGGTTAATAACCTTCATAAGCCGGAAACTGTCTAACGCGGAAGCGGAATAAGCAAAACGATTAGTAATATGTATTTACTACGTCTTAGTTCCGCATAAGTCGGAAAATCTGATCATATACATGCTGTAAAATATAAAGTTACAATGACTTCCGTTTAGATAAAATACAGTTTATATTATATTTTTTTACCATAACAAAACTCACAGATAGGTCTGCTTAATTGTAACGGATCGTATTTATTTCTGAGAACTCTGTAACAACGTTAAGGATTACTGATATGCACAAGATAACGCAATTGTATACAAACATCCATAATTTACGATAGGCTATGTGTCAGCACTCGTTTCCTTCAAGATAACGTAATGAATGGTTTACAAACAACAACGGCCAGACATATTGATGAGATATTGAAAGGCGAAAGACCTCTTCATTCTGAAAGGCAAAAAACATGCGCAAATAGAAGAAAAAGAAGACATTGAAGACGGACCAGTCGTAGAAAACAAAATAATAACATTTGGCGAGGCTTTAATGAAAATTTGTGAGTTAGAAGATTTCGCGGTACGTATTAACAGCCCGGAAATGCGTCACCATTTGTTGCAACTAAAAACAATAACTGAAACACAAGCAAGAAAAACTAACCTTTTAAAACAAAAGTCAATGCTAGATTTTTTCAAGCCTAATTGAACAAGCTTTTCTTTCATTTCTACGTAAGCCTACTATGTACAATATTTAGCATAAATACAGTAAGAGGCAAAATATAGTTTTTAATAAATTGCATCATTAGTTCATAAATTTTGTTGTCAAGAGTAAAAGTGTTTTAGTTTTATAGTTTTCTATGTTTTATGGAGAAGGCTAAAAGGATGCTCCATTAAAAGGTAAGATTTTTATTATGTAGGTTTTAACATTTTCTGTAGTGTGCATAGCCACCACCACCTAGAAAACAAAGATTGCGAGTTGTGACATCACAGGGCACATTCTACGGGCTATCATTAGGTAATCAAGATAACCGATATTACTGTTGAATGACGTTTATTTAGACGTTAAAATGTGATAGTTTTCTTGTGATTTAAATACATTTGCTTTATATGTTGAAGTGTTATCACTGTAGGAAATAAACAGTCAGTACTTAATCGAAAATAAATAATTAAATTAAATACTGTATTAGAACAAATGTAGACACGATGACAATTAATTGTCCGTTATCTATGTGGTGTTGGTACAGCGCCATACAGCTGATCAGTAGAAATAATATTCTTATAGCTAGGAATCCCCACGGCCTACCCCCACCCCAACGCTAAAAATAGACTCGGCAAACGTTTCGTGATGTTACCATCATACTGTACACTACTGCTGTATAAGCCGGAAACCTGTCTTAGACAGAAAAAAATGCCGGTCCCAATGGATTCCGGCTTAAGCAGGTTTCACTGTATATAGATATATATATACACACATACACCTATTAAGTGTATAAGTTAATTATGTGTGTGTGTGTGTCTGTCTGTTTCTGTGTGTGCGTGTGCGAGTGTGCGTCTAACACAATTAATTTGTCAAGCCAAGTTTTTGTCGAAGAGAAAATTAATGAAATTTATCGTTAAAAAAAATTGAAGTGGTAAAAGAACATTTGATTAATGTATGAAATAAATTCTTCCTAATTATAATAGTGGACTGGAAAAATGAGCTTAATGTACTGATCACGGAAAATTGATCACTAGAAAATGATGATATTTTCTTTATGATTTCTAGACCTTTATGCTCTCTAGACCTTCATGCCCTCTAGACCTTCATGCTCCCTAGACCTTTATGCTCTCTAGACCTTCATGCCCTCTAGACCTTTATGCTCTCTAGACCTTCATGCCCTCTAGACCTTTATGCTCCCTAGACTTTTATGCTCTCTAGACCTTCATGCCCTCTAGACCTTTATGCTCTCTAGACCTTCATGCTCTCTAGACCTTTATGCTCCCTAGACCTTCATGCCCTCTAGACCTTTATGCTCCCTAGACCTTTATGACATCTAGACCTTTTTTATGGTTTGTACCTTTTATAGATTGGGTTTGATATAGCGATAGAATTGTTTATCGATATGGTGATACAAACAGAAAGACAAAATAATAACTTTAGTATAATGCACAGATGAAATACGTTTTGCTGAATAACGTGGCGGTTGAAATGTTTAAATCTCACTTGCGAAATTTTTGAAGAACTAATTTCCTGACATCTACAAGAAATTAAAAGAATAGAAACACCTGCCATTATTTTCATCTATTGTCAATCAAAATAAATATGAATGTTAAATTACTATACCGAAATTTGTAAGGAAGAAATGTGGATTCTGGGTGGAAATAGATATGAAAACTTAAAGAATCGTAAGACTTTGTGTACAATATTTTATAAAAATATCATTTATAAAAAAACATGTTAACATTTTAGAAGAACATTTTTTTTTTAATTTTCCGGGGAAAAATGTTAGTGATGAAAAATATTTCCCAGTAAAAGACATTGTATTTGAAGAATCACAAATTGCATTATAATACTTTCATATAGCATTTTCTAGACCCAGAATATATTTTTACAAACATAGGTAAACTAATTTTTTTCCTTCAATTAGAAAGTGTTAAATTATTTTCCCTCTTAATGCTATATGAAAACTGTTTATGAAAAAACTGTTTCCAACGAAACACGAGCAGCTTTGTTTAGTGTTAAACGTACGATTTAATAAAGGAATGATTTTCAAATAATGTATTAATATCCCGAAGATAAGTAAACATGACTTCATAAATATATAGGTCAAGCTAAATTTTAATTACTTTTTTACTGACAGAAAATACATTAACCTTTATTACTACAAACGTTATTAATAAATCGATTGAGCATTGTGTATAAGATTTACGTAATCGAAAAATACTTAGCTTTTGACAAGAATTTCGCGGTTAAATCGAGTGACTAAGTTAAAATCACAAGTACTAGAATTATGTACTTACTCTAATATAAAACAATTACAACAATCATGCCAGACGTAATTGTTTGGTTTCATAATGGTTAATATAAGACACATTACAAAAACACTGTAATCTAGAGTATTTTTTAATTGATATACAAGAGTCTATAGCTTTAATTGTATCTGCGTTGTTTAAAAAACGAAATATTTTAGAGGGAAATATTTTTGTAAACTATACAAGAGTGTTTGCCTTCTGAATAAGTTTTTCTATTTTACAGAAAAATCATTTACCCCAAACAATTTATCAGGTTCTTCCAACACTAGTAACAGATTAAGTTATCTTTGATTACACATTTTAATTATAACCTCCCCTCTCTGTGATAATCCCTGTCTTTAAATTAAGTTAAGACGTTCCCTTATACACAGTTCCGACTTTATTAAAAGCAATCATCTTTCTTCATTATGGCGGAATTTGCAAATTTCTCAATCACTGCTGGTTTTTGTCGAGAGAGGAAATTTGATGAAGATTAGTGTTCCACCGTTAAAAGTGTTCCCAACATTTAATTACAGACGCTTTATGGGAGAAAAACAGGGCAGCTGTCACGGTGCGTAATTAGAAGAGAGGGCGTCAGGTGACATGAGACCACCGCAGGGACAGTTTGGTGTAACATTGGTGAACCTGAGTTTAACCTGTGTAGTGAGCAATTTAACGGTATAAATCACTGGAAATTATCTTGTGTGTCCAGTTACTTATTTGTTTCTTCTACAAATATAAATTTTCTTAATTACATGAAAACTACCTTCTTCCATAATTTACAGTCTATATATTATATTAGTGCTAACTAATAATACTCCCTCCACACTCGTGCAGTTTTATTTAAACGGGCAATACGGGTATATCTGATTTATAGGTTAAATTATTTATATGTAAAACTATTCAATTCATCAAGTGTTTATTAGAGAGGCTGGTAGCACGCTATTGCATAATAGAAAGGATGTGATAAAATTGTAATGATGGAGGTTCAAATCTAATTAAAGTGAATTATGAAACGGTGTTGAACGTAAATATTGGTTTCTCCAATTCTACAGTGCACAGGAAACCCGGCAGAGTAGGGTTTTGTGGGTACTGGGTGCGGGCCATTCTAAATGACGTTTTATATGGGTTTCTCCAGTTCTCAGTGAGCATAAAAATCCGGTAGGTTAGCATTTGTGGGTACTGGGCGCGGGTACTCCAAAATAACGTTATATATATATTGGTTTCTCCAGTTCTCAGTGAGCATAAAAATCCGGTAGGTTAGCATTTGTGGGTACTGGGCGCGGGTACTCCAAAATAACGTTATATATATATATATATATATATATATATATATATATATATATATATATTGGTTTCTCCAGTTCTCAGTGAGCATAAAAATCCGGTAGGTTAGCATTTGTGGGTACTGGGCGCGGGTACTCCACAATGACGTTATATATATATTGGTTTCTCCAGTTCTCAATGAGCATAAAAACCCCGTATGTTAGCATTTGAGCGAGGGTTATCCAAAATCAAGTTATGTATTGGTTTCTCCAGTTCTCAGAGCAGAAAAACCCAATAGGATAGCAATTAAGGGTACTGAGTGCTTGCACTAATAAAAGACGTTATATATGGGTTTCTCCTGTTTTAGAGAAAGCTAGTTTGGTTAGGAAATAGTGTACTAGGGGCGGGCTCTACTACATGCCGTTATATATTGCTTTCGCCACTTGTACAGTATGCAGGAAAACCCGGCAGAGTAGGATTTGTGGGTTCTGGGAGAGGGCTCTATTAAATTACATTATATATTGGTTTCTCCAGTTCTACAGTATGCAGGAAAACCAGGCAGAGTAGGATTTGAGGGTTCCTGGAGAGGGCTCTATTAAATTACATTATATATTGGTTTCTCCAGTTCTACAGTATGCAGGAAAACCAGGCAGAGTAGGATTTGAGGGTTCCTGGAGAGGGCTCTATTAAATGACATTATATATTGGTTTCTCCAGTTCTACAGTATGCAGGAAAACCAGGCAGAGTAGGATTTGAGGGTTCCTGGAGAGGGCTCTATTAAATGGCATTATATATTGGTTTCTCCAGTTCTACAGTATGCAGGAAAACCAGGCAGAGTAGGATTTGAGGGTTCCTGGAGAGGGCTCTATTAAATTACATTATATATTGGTTTCTCCAGTTCTACAGTATGCAGGAAAACCAGGCAGAGTAGGATTTGAGGGTTCCTGGAGAGGGCTCTATTAAATGACATTATATATTGGTTTCTCCAGTTCTACAGTATGCAGGAAAACCAGGCAGAGTAGGATTTGAGGGTTCCTGGAGAGGGCTCTATTAAATGACATTATATATCGGTTTCTCCAGTTCTACAGTATGCAGGAAAACCCGGCAGAGTAGGATTTTTGGGTTCTGGGAGAGGGCTCTATTAAATGACATTATATATTGGTTTCTCCAGTTCTACAGTATGCAGGAAAACCCGGCAGAGTAGGATTTGAGGGTTCCTGGAGAGGGCTCTATTAAATGACATTATATATCGGTTTCTCCAGTTCTACAGTATGCAGGAAAACCCGGCAGAGTAGGATTTGTGGGTTCTGGGAGAGGGCTCTATTAAATGGCATTATATATTGGTTTCTCCAGTAGCTTTACCAATATCCAGAGTAGCTTTACCAATATTTTTTGCAAATCATAAAGTGTTATTTTATCCTTTTATCCTAGTGTTATCTATATAATTTTAAAAACAATTTTTTTTAACTCGGATTATTACCTACAAGACTTTGACAACTTCTAAGCGATTATTAATTATAATGAAATATTTGAAATGCATATTAACATATTGGAATAAACGAACAGATTAGTATAAAGTAGTATAAAAGTAGCCGAACGTTTAGAAATACATTTAAGTGAAATATAGGACGTCATATTAACAGCTCTGCGAGAGTGAAGGGTGGTTGCGACGTAGATGCCTCCCTCCACTCCACCCCTAAAGTTATAACGAAATTGTGAAGAATTTGAAAAGAAAACCCATATATTTTGTGTGGTTGTGTGAATGTGCAAAATGACAAGAAACTGGCAACACTATTATGCCATATGATTATCATAAGATAGCACACAATATTATCATATGTTAACTTCACAGTAATGCTTTATTATAAACAATAAAAAATGTCCCTGTGAAGACATTGCAATTCCGAATGGTTGGGGCACACAAAATCAGCAAGGAAACCGTATGGTACTGATTTGTCATGCACAGAATTGGGCTAATCTCCTGTCTTGTGCAGATGTTGGTTAGTGTAAGTACCAATCAAATTAATACATGGATACCTTGTCTTAATAACGCCGAAAAAGTTAGGAATTAAGAAGTAATTCCATTATTATCGATCAACTCTAATCACAAGTAGTTGCAACAATGAGAATAAAATTTGAAAACGATGATATATTACAGATTGTTATACCGGGTGCTGTGCTGCTGCTCAGAGCTCCTCGTATTATACTGGTCAAAGCAAGAAACAAAGCAGAAATATTATAAATTATTTTTCCGAATGCTAAAGGTGAATGAGTAGTGGAGATGACCCATACATACTTACAAAGAAGCAAACATAAACCACGAGAAATCTTAGATGGCACAAAAGTGAAATTAATGTATACAAGCAAAAGGAAAAGAACGTTTAAGGATGCCAATGAGAATTAGTGGAAATAACAGGTGAAGAAATAAAACATCTGGATAATAACAGATTACATATAAAACTAGCACAATCAAAAAGGACATTTTTAGGACGAATACAATAAATTCCAGTCCCCTGTTAATAAAGTAGGAACGTTTTGTAAAGATCTCTTTGAAGACCAATAAACATTGGGAAGAAAAAAAGAACGAGAAACAAAAATATATTGTTTTGCCTACGTTTCTGAAAACAAATATCCATACCTAGATGATGTTAATACTGAGATTTTGACTTGTGAAAGGTAAAACAAATAGAGATAAACAATCATTATTCGTAAATACATATGTAAACCTAAGCGTAGAACCGGCTGTAGACTAAAGCGTTAATATTGCAATCAACCTACTAATCAGTTCGTTACCAATCAAACAATCAAATACAATCAATCAACAATCAAACAAATAATACTAAACTCCAAAAAGATTACAAACAATGGTCTAATAAGCCGTGCGTTAGAAACAATTAATAACAGAATATACAGAATATTCTATTAGACAGAAATAGTTTGGTTTCTGTAATGAGATTGAAACACTGAACGGGCTTTTTAGTTTGTAGGTGATAATTCAAAACCATTGTGATGTAAGTTGTAAAAGATACAATGTTTCGGTAAAGTCGAACATTATTGGAATTGTATTCAGCATACGGTATACTAGAGAAACGACCCACTTGCCTGGCTGCATTCTTTCGCCCCTGGCATTCAACATACATGCAGATGAAATACTTTGGAAGCTATTATTGGCGACGAGAAACCGAGCATAACTAATAACGATATAAGATCAATAATATGAGGTATGCAGTCGATACATCCAAGTTCTGACTACAAGCAGTTTAATAGTTACTTCAGTTTCTTAACAGGCCTTCAGGAAGAGCAATTAAATTAATAATAAGACGGAATGGATAGTGATCGATGAAAAACCTAGTGTTGCTGGGACTTTAGTTGTGAATAATATGCGGTTAAGCGAGTGCAGTGACAATGCCACTCTGTAACTGAGACTGGAATAACATGCAGGGAATCCAAGACATTCTTGCCCACCGAGCATTCCTCTGCTAAGTTTTTCATTCCCCACATATCTGTGGGACGGAAACATGGACGCTCACTGAAACCAAATCTAGAATATTGCGCAGATACAGAAGAATGTTACGTATGCCATAGACTGATGAAATAAAAACGCCCCCAGTTGCTGAAAACCTCGAATGTGTATTACTACTTACCAGTAGCAAGAGCAAACTGGAATATATCGAGCATGAAGTGCAAAAATATATCTTATTGCAAAACCGACACAAGGACGTAGATTATATTATTGTAAAACTTACACTATTGGTTTGGGCAGAATGCAATCTCACTGTTTCGAAAGGTCATACATAAAAAGAGTATAATACGGGTGAGTGTCAAATCCCAACGATATTAGAAACATCTACAGAAGCAGAAGATATGAAAACGCGGTAAATTTCTCAACTTAAATTTAGTTAAAAACTACTGTGCAGGTGCCACTCTTCTGTACCTAATAAATAGCGCTAAGAACTATTGGGCTTATGAAATATAATGTCACTGCTACTAACAGAAATACAAGCCTAGAATCAGCTGATAGAAACCTATATCACAATATTCGAATCTGTTGGCTAAGTAATGTAAAGACAGACTTTAAAAAGAACATATTAAAAAAAAGATGGATATGATATATTTATTATGCATTTTTCCTAATATTTTCAGTTTGACTGGAAAAAACAAATGTTGTCACGTCATCTCACACTTATAATGTTATTTAAATAAACATTTATTTTCAAATCTCTTAAATAATGGAAAAGAAAAGGTTAAAATCCCAGGGTATCTTGTTCGCATGTAATGTGTAGCTACTCAGGACCACATTTTTGAAATTTAATATTAACTAGAAGAATAAGAAAAAATAACGTTTACTTGGAGCTCAGCTGATGAGAACAATTCACAACGGTATATATTAAAGAGTACAGCATTTTAACTTTTGTAGCCGCTTAACTCTTTAGTCTTGAATGTCATAGTATTTAATTAATTAGACAATTCACGACGATAAATATTAAAAGAGTTCAAGTTTTTAAATTAATTAGCCACGTACGCCTTTTAGACTTGAATGTCATAGTATTGAATTAATTAGACAATTCACGACGATAAATATTAAAAGAGTTCAAGTTTTTAAATTAATTAGCCACGTACGCCTTTTAGACTTGAATGTCATAGTATTGAATTAATTAGACAATTCACGACGATAAATATTAAAAGAGTTCAACTTTTTAAATTAATTAGCCACGTACGCTTTTTAGACTTGAATGTTATAGTATTGAATTAAATAGACAATTCACGACGATAAATATTAAAAGAGTTCAACTTTTTAAATTAATTAGCCACGTACGCTTTTTAGACTTGAATGTCATAGTATTGAATTAATAAGAGCTTAGTTAGTGAAAACAATTCTCGACGAAAAATATTAAAAGGGTTCAACTTTTTAAATTAATTAGCCACGTACGCTTTTTAGACTTGAATGTCATAGTATTGAATTCATAAGAGCTTAGTTAGTGAAAACAATTCTCGACGAAAAATATTAAAAGAGTTCAACTTTTTAAATTAATTAGCCACGTACGCTTTTTAGACTTGAATGTCATAGTATTGAATTCATAAGAGCTTAGTGAAAACAATTCACGAAGACAAATATTAAAAGAGTTCAACTTTTTAAATTAATTAGCCACGTACGCTTTTTAGACTTGAATGTCATAGTATTGAATTAATTAGACAATTCACGACGATAAATATTAAAAGAGTTCAAGTTTTTAAATTAATTAGCCACGTACGCCTTTTAGACTTGAATGTCATAGTATTGAATTAATTAGACAATTCACGACGATAAATATTAAAAGAGTTCAACTTTTTAAATTAATTAGCCACGTACGCTTTTTAGACTTGAATGTTATAGTATTGAATTAATTAGACAATTCACGACGATAAATATTAAAAGAGTTCAACTTTTTAAATTAATTAGCCACGTACGCCTTTTAGACTTGAATGTCATAGTATTGAATTAATTAGACAATTCACGACGATAAATATTAAAAGAGTTCAAGTTTTTAAATTAATTAGCCACGTACGCTTTTTAGACTTGAATGTTATAGTATTGAATTAATTAGACAATTCACGACGATAAATATTAAAAGAGTTCAACTTTTTAAATTAATTAGCCACGTACGCCTTTTAGACTTGAATGTCATAGTATTGAATTAATTAGACAATTCACGACGATAAATATTAAAAGAGTTCAACTTTTTAAATTAATTAGCCACGTACGCTTTTTAGACTTGAATGTTATAGTATTGAATTAAATAGACAATTCACGACGATAAATATTAAAAGAGTTCAACTTTTTAAATTAATTAGCCACGTACGCTTTTTAGACTTGAATGTCATAGTATTGAATTAATAAGAGCTTAGTTAGTGAAAACAATTCTCGACGAAAAATATTAAAAGGGTTCAACTTTTTAAATTAATTAGCCACGTACGCTTTTTAGACTTGAATGTCATAGTATTGAATTCATAAGAGCTTAGTTAGTGAAAACAATTCTCGACGAAAAATATTAAAAGAGTTCAACTTTTTAAATTAATTAGCCACGTACGCTTTTTAGACTTGAATGTCATAGTATTGAATTAATAAGAGCTTAGTTAGTGAAAACAATTCTCGACGAAAAATATTAAAAGAGTTCAACTTTTTAAATTAATTAGCCACGTACGCTTTTTAGACTTGAATGTCATAGTATTGAATTCATAAGAGCTTAGTGAAAACAATTCACGAAGACAAATATTAAAAGAGTTCAACTTTTTAAATTAATTAGCCACGTACGCTTTTTAGACTTGAATGTCATAGTATTGAATTAATTAGACAATTCACGACGATAAATATTAAAAGAGTTCAACTTTTTAAATTAATTAGCCACGTACGCTTCTTAGACTTGAATGTCATAGTATTGAATTAATAAGAGCTTAGTTAGTGAAAACAATTCTCGACGAAAAATATTAAAAGAGTTCAACTTTTTAAATTAATTAGCCACGTACGCTTTTTAGACTTGAATGTCATAGTATTGAATTCATAAGAGCTTAGTGAAAACAATTCACGACGACAAATATTAAAAGAGTTCAACTTTTTAAATTAATTAGCCACGTACGCTTTTTAGACTTGAATGTCATAGTATTGAATTAATAAGAGCTTAGTTAGTGAAAACTATTCTCGACGAAAAATATTAAAAGAGTTCAACTTTTTAAATTAATTAGCCACGTAAGCTCTTTAGACTTGAATGTCATAGTATTGAATTATAAGAGCTTAGTTAGTGAAAACAATTCTCGACGAAAAATATTAAAAGAGTTCAACCTTTTAAATTAATTAGCCACTTAAGCTCTTTAGACTTGAATGTTATAGTATTGAATTAATTAGAGCTTAGTGAAAACAATTCACAACGAAAAATATTATAAGAGTTCAACCTTTTAAATTAATTAGCCACTTAAGCTCTTTAGACTTGAATGTCATAGTATTGAATTAATTAGAGCTTAGTGAAAACAATTCACAACGAAAAATATTATAAGAGTTCAACTTTTTAAATTAATTAGCCGCTTAAGCATTTTAGTCGGGAATGTCACATTATGAAGTTGATTAAAGCATAGGAGTTTTGTTACTGTATGTTAGGAGTGCTTTCATATTTTCACTTTTAAATGAATTATGTTGTTTGTTTTCTTAATAGCTGTAAGATACGAAGTCTATCGTTAATATATGTTGACGTAGTTTAATGAAATTTGTTAGTAGCAGCTAATCACTAATGAAGGCGACATCGTCGTGTCTGTATGTATTACTAAACTAGTTTGTATTTATGCAGAACTCCCTTTTCGAGCATATGACGTGAGCAATGTAGCGTACCTGAAGCAGACCTACTGTATAAAGAGTTCCTTTGTAAAGAAGAAAGGCATGTAAGGGTAGATTGCATTAAGTAATGTGTAGGAAAAGGCATAGTGATCACCTGGTAATAGGGTCAAGGAAAAGTTACCAAAGCATCAAACTTCATTGTTTTTTTAAAAATATTCTCTGGGTTTACTATTTTGTGCGTGAAGAAAAAATGTTCTAATTTTTTCAAGTAGTCAAACAAATAAATATGTCATGTTATTTATGTAAAAAGATCGAAATTAATTTAAAAAATAACTTGCTTACAATATTCCAGACATACCAAGTATGTTTCTATCTTACATATGATTGCATAGCACCGACACTCATAATCATCTACGTACGTCCACCGGATATAGAATAAGTAGAAGAATGCAATAAAGATTTAAAACAATAATAACGCCACAACACTCACCAATAGGCCGACCAATATCTGCCATGAAAATTTCCCTCATCGCCAGAAATTCTTCATCCGCTTGCATTGCAGAATTTCCAAAGCAATCATTTTCCGGCCACACTTCCCTGTGAAATAACATTTATTTTGTCAAAAACTAACCACTTTACAAAACGTTTACTATTACAATTAATAATTAATGAAACTATTAACATAGCCTACCTTGCTGCGCGGAGCAATCCTACAGCCTCCTCAAAGTTCCCTTGCTTCAACTGCGTTTGGATCTTTTTCATTGCTTCCACCCTAAAAATAAAAAGATGAAAGTGTTATGCAAGTTTAATTACTGCAGTTTTTTAAAGTATCAGATTACAATCGTTGATTAGAAAGTATAACATTATATAAACAAAGAGGGGTCTAAAGTGATTTCAGTGTGTTTAAAAGTTACAAGTATGATTTTACAAATAGAAATAATAACAGTGTACCTTTTCAATATGTTGCTCTGCCCTGAATCACTTAGGTCACTAAGTTATTGTGCCTAAGGGCGATTGATAATTACCTAACTGTTATGATAATGGGTGATGGAAATCAGTTCATTAAAACCTGCAAATAGTATGAAATATCTAGGAACAGAAAAACCTGTGTGGAAATGAATTACCAGAGAAGAGACAATATATTAGGACAGATATTAAAACACGATGGGATTGACAATAGTGTTTGAATAAATGATACAGGGCAAAAAAACACTCAGACAAGCAACATTACAATATCCAAGATGAAAGATATAAATTGCCAATCATAGCAAGAAGTTTAATGGGTGACCCAGAATCTAGATGCTCGGCACACGCAGCAGCAAGAAACCAGTCAACGGAATTGATGGCTACGAGAAGAAAAACTACGCTAGAATCTAGATATTTCGTCAATTAAATATCTGTTGTGTTTTCTTAATCGTTTTAAAAGGGTTTTTCTGAAGGAAATATTATTGCCAATTATTGAGAAAAGTAATCTGGTGTGAAAGATTCTGTTAACAGAGTTTAACTCTAGTTAATTTGCATCCACAATTTAAAGTACTTTTATACTTTTGTGGTTTAAATTTATTTTGAATGACAATAACCAAACATCAACATGAAAATAAGGGTAAGTGTGTTATTTATAGAATGGGACACAACAATTCTTTGCGTTTGGGTACACAAAGTAGCTCGTCATTTTAGATATGCTGACACTATATTACTCCATTTTCCTAAACACTAAGAATAAATAAAAACAAAAGTAATGCAAATCGAGCACAGATAAAGAAAGGCATGAACTCACTCTTTTTGCCATATACACATTCCCAAATTGAGTGGCATTTTTATTATATTATTCTAATTATTTTGATTTTTTTTTACTTTGCTTGTGACTCCTCCTATAGCATAGTTGTTGGATAAACTATAACCAGTCTGAATGAATAAAGTATTTATCTATTGGTCAATATTTCCTCATTTGATATGCAGTACTGTGACTACATTATTCGTATTGCCCAAAATACTATATATATATATATATATATATATATATAAATATATATATATATATATATATATATATATATATATATATATATATATATATATATATATATATTAAAACAACATACGTTATTCAAATACAAGAATATTTATTAATTTATATTCAAAGCTTTTCGTTGGTAAACAGTACCATCATCATCAGCAATGAAAATTACAATAATGCAAGCTATAGGCCTAACACATATGTTAAATTAGAAATAGAATTGTTGCTTTTTATACAAATTGCCAAGTTTATTTTGTTGCTGTAAATATTTTATATTTATATATATGTATATATATATATATATATATATATATATATATATATATATATATATATATATATATATATATATTATATTATATATGTATATATTTATATGTTATATATATCCTGATACGTATTCCTTCACGGATAGAAAAATATGATGAATAGTTATTATCTGAAGTACATCCGTTCATTCTGCAGTGCATAAAATCGCAGTTCCGACGTTTCGAACCGCGATTAGAATCTCATCTAGCATTAACGAGGTGAACCCAACAAGAGTTGACTCACTCTTCAACTGTTGTTGGGTTCACCTCGTCAATGCTGGATGAGATTCTAGCGAAACGTCGGAACTGCGATTGTATGCACTGCAGAAAATGAACGGATGTACTCCAATATATATATATATATATATATATATATATATATATATATATATATATATATATTGGTCAACATGAATAATACAGTCACAGTGTATTATGATGAATGAGATATAATTAGGAATGTGTTTGTATATTTGCAAGTTCGCTCTTGCAAACAAACAGTTTAGATGGGGTGAAACGATCACATTTGTATTTTATAGTCACTGGTGGTCTGGTCAAGTAATGCAATATAAAATATAGTTATTAGTGTACGTTAAAAAATATTTAATAGCTTATTTGAAATAATAACAACAGTTTACTTTTTTTATAGCTTAATTCTAGGTTGTTATTTGATAAAAATTGCAATAAAAAACATTTCTTTTGTATTTCACCCCGCTAAAAACACCCCTATGAATTATTCATGACGCATTAATTGCCTAACTGAGAATGACAGGTCGTTCGGATAATTATGTTTGTATTGTGGGAGCGTATGGATATGGCAGTGAATAAATGCATCCGTTTAGGATGCAAAGATTCCAGACGCGATGAGCGTTCCACTCTTGTAAGAACAAAGCTAACGTATTTTACTCTTTCGGTCTTTTACTGCATCTTCTTAGAAACAATTAAATATTTAACAAGTATTGCGTAATAGGATTTCATCATTATTTGATACAACATGTACAAACATCTATTTGTTAAATACTGACAATACTTTGCCACTAGTGACAAGCATAGCAGTAAAAATATTGTGCCACAATTTAATGAGTTATTAAAAAAAATATTAATAGATGACAAATACAGACTAGCTGACAAAAATCAGTAGGCAACAAGAACAATAACCATCAATACCAAATTACCAACATTACTCAAATTTCTACACCAAATACTCTAGCCTACTTCTATTTTTAATGAATCTAAGACGTCTGTAAAATAGAAGTAGGGCGTAATACTTTAACGTGTATTGGTTTCACCTACAGTACATTAAACATCCGACAGTGAATTAGAATAAAACAGGTTACTACGGTTGCATACAGAGGGACAACTAAGTAACAACTATTTACATGCTTCTGAGCTGCAATTGCTGAGGGGATTAAAGTAAAACCGGTTACTACTGTTGCATACAGTGGGACAACTATGTAACAACTATTTAGATGCTTTTGAGCTGCAATTGCTGAGGAAATTAAAGTAAAACAGGTTACTACGGTGGCATAAAGTGGGACAACTAAGTAACAATTGTTTAGATGCTTTTGAGCTGTAATTCCTGAGGAGATTAAAGTAAAACAGGTCACTACTGTTGCATACAGAGGGACAACTAAGTAACAACTATTTACATGCTTCTGAGCTGCAATTGCTGAGGGGATTAAAGTAAAACCGGTTACTACTGTTGCATACAGTGGGACAACTATGTAACAACTATTTAGATGCTTTTGAGCTGCAATTGCTGAGGAAATTAAAGTAAAACTGGTTACTACGGTTGCATACAGTGGGACAACTAAGTAACAACTATTTACAGTGGGACAACTAAGTAATAATTGTTTAGATGCTTTTGAGCTGCAATTGCTGAGGGGATTAAAGTAAAACCGGTTACTACTGTTGCATACAGAGGGACAACTAAGTAACAACTATTTAGATGCTTTTGAGCTGCAATTGCTGAGGGGATTAAAGTAAAACCGGTTACTACTGTTGCATACAGTGGGACAACTATGTAACAACTATTTAGATGCTTTTGAGCTGCAATTGCTGAGGAAATTAAAGTAAAACTGGTTACTACGGTTGCATACAGTGGGACAACTAAGTAACAACTATTTACAGTGGGACAACTAAGTAATAATTGTTTAGATGCTTTTGAGCTGCAATTGCTGAGGGGATTAAAGTAAAACCGGTTACTACTGTTGCATACAGAGGGACAACTAAGTAACAACTATTTAGATGCTTTTGAGCTGCAATTGCTGAGGAAATTAAAGTAAAACAGGTTACTACGGTTGCATACAGTGGGACAACTAAGTAACAACTATTTAGATGCTTTTGAGCTGCAATTGCTGAGGAAATTAAAGTAAAACTGGTTACTACGGTTGCATACAGTGGGACAACTAAGTAACAACTATTTAGATGCTTTTGAGCTGCAATTGCTGAGGAAATTAAAGTAAAACTGGTTACTACTGTTGCATACAGAGGGACAACTAAGTAACAACTATTTAGATGCTTTTGAGCTGCAATTGCTGAGGGGATTAAAGTAAAACCGGTTACTACTGTTGCATACAGAGGGACAACTAAGTAACAACTATTTAGATGCTTTTGAGCTGCAATTGCTGAGGGGATTAAAGTAAAACTGGTTACTACGGTTGCATACAGTGGGACAACTAAGTAACAACTATTTAGATGCTTTTGAGCTGCAATTGCTGAGGGGATTAAAGTAAAACTGGTTACTACGGTTGCATACAGTGGGACAACTAAGTAACAACTATTTAGATGCTTTTGAGCTGCAATTGCTGAGGAAATTAAAGTAAAACTGGTTACTACGGTTGCATACAGTGGGCCAACTAAGTAACAACTATTTAGATGCTTTTGAGCTGCAATTGCTGAGGAAATTAAAGTAAAACTGGTTACTACGGTTGCATACAGTGGGACAACTAAGTAACAACTATTTAGATGCTTTTGAGCTGCAATTGCTGAGGGGATTAAAGTAAAACTGGTTACTACGGTTGCATACAGTGGGACAACTAAGTAACAACTATTTAGATGCTTTTGAGCTGCAATTGCTGAGGGGATTAAAGTAAAACTGGTTACTACGGTTGCATACAGTGGGCCAACTAAGTAACAACTATTTAGATGCTTTTGAGCTGCAATTGCTGAGGGGATTAAAGTAAAACTGGTTACTACGGTTGCATACAGTGGGACAACTAAGTAACAACTATTTAGATGCTTTTGAGCTGCAATTGCTGAGGAAATTAAAGTAAAACTGGTTACTACGGTTGCATACAGTGGGCCAACTAAGTAACAACTATTTAGATGCTTTTGAGCTGCAATTGCTGAGGAAATTAAAGTAAAACTGGTTACTACGGTTGCATACAGTGGGACAACTAAGTAACAATTATTTAGATGCTTTTGAGCTGCAATTGCTGAGGGGATTAAAGTAAAACTGGTTACTACGGTTGCATACAGTGGGACAACTAAGTAACAACTATTTAGATGCTTTTGAGCTGCAATTGCTGAGGAAATTAAAGTAAAACTGGTTACTACGGTTGCATACAGTGGGCCAACTAAGTAACAACTATTTACAGTGGGACAACTAAGTAATAATTATTTAGATGCTTTTGAGCTGCAATTGCTGAGGGGATTAAAGTAAAACTGGTTACTACGGTTGCATACAGTGGGACAACTAAGTAACAACTATTTAGATGCTTTTGAGCTGCAATTGCTGAGGAAATTAAAGTAAAACTGGTTACTACGGTTGCATACAGTGGGCCAACTAAGTAACAACTATTTACAGTGGGACAACTAAGTAATAATTATTTAGATGCTTTTGAGCTGCAATTGCTGAGGGGATTAAAGTAAAACTGGTTACTACGGTTGCATACAGTGGGACAACTAAGTAACAATTATTTAGATGCTTTTGAGCTGCAATTGCTGAGGGGATTAAAGTAAAACCGGTTACTACTGTTGCATACAGAGGGACAACTAAGTAACAACTATTTAGATGCTTTTGAGCTGCAATTGCTGAGGAAATTAAAGTAAAACAGGTTACTACGGTTGCATACAGTGGGACAACTAAGTAACAACTATTTAGATGCTTTTGAGCTGCAATTGCTGAGGAAATTAAAGTAAAACTGGTTACTACGGTTGCATACAGTGGGACAACTAAGTAACAACTATTTAGATGCTTTTGAGCTGCAATTGCTGAGGAAATTAAAGTAAAACTGGTTACTACGGTTGCATACAGTGGGACAACTAAGTAATAATTATTTAGATGCTTTTGAGCTGCAATTGCTGAGGGGATTAAAATAAAACCGGTTACTACTGTTGCATACAGAGGGACAACTAAGTAACAACTATTTAGATGCTTTTGAGCTGCAATTGCTGAGGGGATTAAAGTAAAACCGGTTACTACTGTTGCATACAGAGGGACAACTAAGTAACAACTATTTAGATGCTTTTGAGCTGCAATTGCTGAGGGGATTAAAGTAAAACAGGTCACTACTGTTGCATACAGTGGAACAACTAAGTAACAATTATTTAGATGCTTTGAGCTGCAATTGCTGAGGATATTAAAGTAAAACAGGTTACTACGGTTGCATACAAAGGGACAACTAAGTAACAATTATTTAGATGCTTTTGAGCTGCAATTGCTGAGGGAATTAAAGTAAAACAGGTTACTACGGTTGCATACAGTGGGACAACTAAGTAACAACTATTTACATGCTACTGAGCTGCAATTGCTGAGGGAACTAAAGTAAAACAGGTTACTACGGTTGCATACAGAGGGACAACTAAGTAACAACTATTTACATGCTTCTGAGCTGCAATTGCTGAGGGAATTAAAGTAAAACAGGTTACTACGGTTGCATACAGAGGGACAACTAAGTAACAACTATTTACATGCTTCTGAGCTGCAATTGCTGAGGGAATTAAAGTAAAACAGGTCACTACGGTTGCATACAGTGGGACAACTAAGTAACAACTATTTAGATGCTTTTGAGCAGCAATTGCTGAGGAAATTAAAGTAAAACTGGTTACTACGGTTGCATACAGTGGGCCAACTAAGTAACAACTATTTAGATGCTTTTGAGCTGCAATTGCTGAGGAAATTAAAGTAAAACTGGTTACTACGGTTGCATACAGTGGGACAACTAAGTAACAATTATTTAGATGCTTTTGAGCTGCAATTGCTGAGGAAATTAAAGTAAAACTGGTTACTACGGTTGCATACAGTGGGACAACTAAGTAACAATTATTTAGATGCTTTTGAGCTGCAATTGCTGAGGGGATTAAAGTAAAACTGGTTACTACGGTTGCATACAGTGGGACAACTAAGTAACAACTATTTAGATGCTTTTGAGCTGCAATTGCTGAGGAAATTAAAGTAAAACTGGTTACTACGGTTGCATACAGTGGGCCAACTAAGTAACAACTATTTACAGTGGGACAACTAAGTAATAATTATTTAGATGCTTTTGAGCTGCAATTGCTGAGGGGATTAAAGTAAAACTGGTTACTACGGTTGCATACAGTGGGACAACTAAGTAACAACTATTTAGATGCTTTTGAGCTGCAATTGCTGAGGGGATTAAAGTAAAACTGGTTACTACGGTTGCATACAGTGGGACAACTAAGTAACAACTATTTAGATGCTTTTGAGCTGCAATTGCTGAGGAAATTAAAGTAAAACTGGTTACTACGGTTGCATACAGTGGGCCAACTAAGTAACAAATATTTAGATGCTTTTGAGCTGCAATTGCTGAGGAAATTAAAGTAAAACTGGTTACTACGGTTGCATACAGTGGGACAACTAAGTAACAATTATTTAGATGCTTTTGAGCTGCAATTGCTGAGGGGATTAAAGTAAAACTGGTTACTACGGTTGCATACAGTGGGACAACTAAGTAACAACTATTTAGATGCTTTTGAGCTGCAATTGCTGAGGAAATTAAAGTAAAACTGGTTACTACGGTTGCATACAGTGGGCCAACTAAGTAACAACTATTTACAGTGGGACAACTAAGTAATAATTATTTAGATGCTTTTGAGCTGCAATTGCTGAGGGGATTAAAGTAAAACTGGTTACTACGGTTGCATACAGTGGGACAACTAAGTAACAACTATTTAGATGCTTTTGAGCTGCAATTGCTGAGGAAATTAAAGTAAAACTGGTTACTACGATTGCATACAGTGGGCCAACTAAGTAACAACTATTTACAGTGGGACAACTAAGTAATAATTATTTAGATGCTTTTGAGCTGCAATTGCTGAGGGGATTAAAGTAAAACTGGTTACTACGGTTGCATACAGTGGGACAACTAAGTAACAATTATTTAGATGCTTTTGAGCTGCAATTGCTGAGGGGATTAAAGTAAAACCGGTTACTACTGTTGCATACAGAGGGACAACTAAGTAACAACTATTTAGATGCTTTTGAGCTGCAATTGCTGAGGAAATTAAAGTAAAACAGGTTACTACGGTTGCATACAGTGGGACAACTAAGTAACAACTATTTAGATGCTTTTGAGCTGCAATTGCTGAGGAAATTAAAGTAAAACTGGTTACTACGGTTGCATACAGTGGGACAACTAAGTAACAACTATTTAGATGCTTTTGAGCTGCAATTGCTGAGGAAATTAAAGTAAAACTGGTTACTACGGTTGCATACAGTGGGACAACTAAGTAATAATTATTTAGATGCTTTTGAGCTGCAATTGCTGAGGGGATTAAAATAAAACCGGTTACTACTGTTGCATACAGAGGGACAACTAAGTAACAACTATTTAGATGCTTTTGAGCTGCAATTGCTGAGGGGATTAAAGTAAAACCGGTTACTACTGTTGCATACAGAGGGACAACTAAGTAACAACTATTTAGATGCTTTTGAGCTGCAATTGCTGAGGGGATTAAAGTAAAACAGGTCACTACTGTTGCATACAGTGGAACAACTAAGTAACAATTATTTAGATGCTTTGAGCTGCAATTGCTGAGGATATTAAAGTAAAACAGGTTACTACGGTTGCATACAGTGGGACAACTAAGTAACAATTATTTAGATGCTTTTGAGCTGCAATTGCTGAGGGAATTAAAGTAAAACAGGTTACTACGGTTGCATACAGTGGGACAACTAAGTAACAACTATTTACATGCTACTGAGCTGCAATTGCTGAGGGAACTAAAGTAAAACAGGTTACTACGGTTGCATACAGAGGGACAACTAAGTAACAACTATTTACATGCTTCTGAGCTGCAATTGCTGAGGGAATTAAAGTAAAACAGGTTACTACGGTTGCATACAGAGGGACAACTAAGTAACAACTATTTACATGCTTCTGAGCTGCAATTGCTGAGGGAATTAAAGTAAAACAGGTCACTACGGTTGCATACAGTGGGACAACTAAGTAACAACTATTTAGATGCTTTTGAGCAGCAATTGCTGAGGAAATTAAAGTAAAACTGGTTACTACGGTTGCATACAGTGGGCCAACTAAGTAACAACTATTTAGATGCTTTTCAGCTGCAATTGCTGAGGAAATTAAAGTAAAACTGGTTACTACGGTTGCATACAGTGGGACAACTAAGTAACAATTATTTAGATGCTTTTGAGCTGCAATTGCTGAGGGGATTAAAGTAAAACTGGTTACTACGGTTGCATACAGTGGGACAACTAAGTAACAACTATTTAGATGCTTTTGAGCTGCAATTGCTGAGGAAATTAAAGTAAAACTGGTTACTACGGTTGCATACAGTGGGCCAACTAAGTAACAACTATTTACAGTGGGACAACTAAGTAATAATTATTTAGATGCTTTTGAGCTGCAATTGCTGAGGGGATTAAAGTAAAACTGGTTACTACGGTTGCATACAGTGGGACAACTAAGTAACAACTATTCAGATGCTTTTGAGCTGCAATTGCTGAGGAAATTAAAGTAAAACTGGTTACTACGGTTGCATACAGTCGGCCAACTAAGTAACAACTATTTACAGTGGGACAACTAAGTAATAATTATTTAGATGCTTTTGAGCTGCAATTGCTGAGGGGATTAAAGTAAAACTGGTTACTACGGTTGCATACAGTGGGACAACTAAGTAACAACTATTTAGATGCTTTTGAGCTGCAATTGCTGAGGGGATTAAAGTAAAACTGGTTACTACGGTTGCATACAGTGGGACAACTAAGTAACAACTATTTAGATGCTTTTGAGCTGCAATTGCTGAGGAAATTAAAGTAAAACTGGTTACTACGGTTGCATACAGTGGGCCAACTAAGTAACAACTATTTAGATGCTTTTGAGCTGCAATTGCTGAGGAAATTAAAGTAAAACTGGTTACTACGGTTGCATACAGTGGGACAACTAAGTAACAATTATTTAGATGCTTTTGAGCTGCAATTGCTGAGGGGATTAAAGTAAAACTGGTTACTACGGTTGCATACAGTGGGACAACTAAGTAACAACTATTTAGATGCTTTTGAGCTGCAATTGCTGAGGAAATTAAAGTAAAACTGGTTACTACGGTTGCATACAGTGGGCCAACTAAGTAACAACTATTTACAGTGGGACAACTAAGTAATAATTATTTAGATGCTTTTGAGCTGCAATTGCTGAGGGGATTAAAGTAAAACTGGTTACTACGGTTGCATACATTGGGACAACTAAGTAACAACTATTTAGATGCTTTTGAGCTGCAATTGCTGAGGAAATTAAAGTAAAACTGGTTACTACGATTGCATACAGTGGGCCAACTAAGTAACAACTATTTACAGTGGGACAACTAAGTAATAATTATTTAGATGCTTTTGAGCTGCAATTGCTGAGGGGATTAAAGTAAAACTGGTTACTACGGTTGCATACAGTGGGACAACTAAGTAACAATTATTTAGATGCTTTTGAGCTGCAATTGCTGAGGGGATTAAAGTAAAACCGGTTACTACTGTTGCATACAGAGGGACAACTAAGTAACAACTATTTAGATGCTTTTGAGCTGCAATTGCTGAGGAAATTAAAGTAAAACAGGTTACTACGGTTGCATACAGTGGGACAACTAAGTAACAACTATTTAGATGCTTTTGAGCTGCAATTGCTGAGGAAATTAAAGTAAAACTGGTTACTACGGTTGCATACAGTGGGACAACTAAGTAACAACTATTTAGATGCTTTTGAGCTGCAATTGCTGAGGAAATTAAAGTAAAACTGGTTACTACGGTTGCATACAGTGGGACAACTAAGTAATAATTATTTAGATGCTTTTGAGCTGCAATTGCTGAGGGGATTAAAATTAAACCGGTTACTACTGTTGCATACAGAGGGACAACTAAGTAACAACTATTTAGATGCTTTTGAGCTGCAATTGCTGAGGGGATTAAAGTAAAACCGGTTACTACTGTTGCATACAGAGGGACAACTAAGTAACAACTATCTAGATGCTTTTGAGCTGCAATTGCTGAGGGGATTAAAGTAAAACAGGTCACTACTGTTGCATACAGTGGAACAACTAAGTAACAATTATTTAGATGCTTTGAGCTGCAATTGCTGAGGATATTAAAGTAAAACAGGTTACTACGGTTGCATACAGTGGGACAACTAAGTAACAATTATTTAGATGCTTTTGAGCTGCAATTGCTGAGGGAATTAAAGTAAAACAGGTTACTACGATTGCATACAGTGGGACAACTAAGTAACAACTATTTACATGCTACTGAGCTGCAATTGCTGAGGGAACTAAAGTAAAACAGGTTACTACGGTTGCATACAGAGGGACAACTAAGTAACAACTATTTACATGCTTCTGAGCTGCAATTGCTGAGGGAATTAAAGTAAAACAGGTTACTACGGTTGCATACAGAGGGACAACTAAGTAACAACTATTTACATGCTTCTGAGCTGCAATTGCTGAGGGAATTAAAGTAAAACAGGTCACTACGGTTGCATACAGTGGGACAACTAAGTAACAACTATTTAGATGCTTTTGAGCAGCAATTGCTGAGGAAATTAAAGTAAAACTGGTTACTACGGTTGCATACAGTGGGCCAACTAAGTAACAACTATTTAGATGCTTTTGAGCTGCAATTGCTGAGGAAATTAAAGTAAAACTGGTTACTACGGTTGCATACAGTGGGACAACTAAGTAACAATTATTTAGATGCTTTTGAGCTGCAATTGCTGAGGGGATTAAAGTAAAACTGGTTACTACGGTTGCATACAGTGGGACAACTAAGTAACAACTATTTAGATGCTTTTGAGCTGCAATTGCTGAGGAAATTAAAGTAAAACTGGTTACTACGGTTGCATACAGTGGGCCAACTAAGTAACAACTATTTACAGTGGGACAACTAAGTAATAATTATTTAGATGCTTTTGAGCTGCAATTGCTGAGGGGATTAAAGTAAAACTGGTTACTACGGTTGCATACAGTGGGACAACTAAGTAACAACTATTTAGATGCTTTTGAGCTGCAATTGCTGAGGAAATTAAAGTAAAACTGGTTACTACGGTTGCATACAGTGGGCCAACTAAGTAACAACTATTTACAGTGGGACAACTAAGTAATAATTATTTAGATGCTTTTGAGCTGCAATTGCTGAGGGGATTAAAGTAAAACTGGTTACTACGGTTGCATACAGTGGGACAACTAAGTAACAATTATTTAGATGCTTTTGAGCTGCAATTGCTGAGGGGATTAAAGTAAAACCGGTTACTACTGTTGCATACAGAGGGACAACTAAGTAACAACTATTTAGATGCTTTTGAGCTGCAATTGCTGAGGAAATTAAAGTAAAACAGGTTACTACGGTTGCATACAGTGGGACAACTAAGTAACAACTATTTAGATGCTTTTGAGCTGCAATTGCTGAGGAAATTAAAGTAAAACTGGTTACTACGGTTGCATACAGTGGGACAACTAAGTAACAACTATTTAGATGCTTTTGAGCTGCAATTGCTGAGGAAATTAAAGTAAAACTGGTTACTACGGTTGCATACAGTGGGACAACTAAGTAATAATTATTTAGATGCTTTTGAGCTGCAATTGCTGAGGGGATTAAAATAAAACCGGTTACTACTGTTGCATACAGAGGGACAACTAAGTAACAACTATTTAGATGCTTTTGAGCTGCAATTGCTGAGGGGATTAAAGTAAAACCGGTTACTACTGTTGCATACAGAGGGACAACTAAGTAACAACTATTTAGATGCTTTTGAGCTGCAATTGCTGAGGGGATTAAAGTAAAACAGGTCACTCCTGTTGCATACAGTGGAACAACTAAGTAACAATTATTTAGATGCTTTGAGCTGCAATTGCTGAGGATATTAAAGTAAAACAGGTTACTACGGTTGCATACAGTGGGACAACTAAGTAACAATTATTTAGATGCTTTTGAGCTGCAATTGCTTAGGGAATTAAAGTAAAACAGGTTACTACGGTTGCATACAGTGGGACAACTAAGTAACAACTATTTACATGCTACTGAGCTGCAATTGCTGAGGGAATTAAAGTAAAACAGGTTACTACGGTTGCATACAGAGGGACAACTAAGTAACAACTATTTACATGCTTCTGAGCTGCAATTGCTGAGGGAATTAAAGTAAAACAGGTCACTACGGTTGCATACAGTGGGACAACTAAGTAACAACTATTTAGATGCTTTTGAGCAGCAATTGCTGAGGGAATTAAAGTAAAACAGGTCACTACGGTTGCATACAGTGGGACAACTAAGTAACAACTATTTAGATGCTTTTGAGCAGCAATTGCTGAGGGAATTAAAGTAAAACAGGTCACTACGGTTGCATACAGTGGGACAACTAAGTAATAATTATTTAGATGCTTTTGAGCAGCAATTGCTGAGGGAATTAAAGTAAAACAGGTCACTACGGTTGCATACAGTGGGACAACTAAGTAACAACTATTTAGATGCTTTTGAGCAGCAATTGCTGAGGGAATTAAAGTAAAACTGGTTACTACGGTTGCATACAGTGGGACAACTAAGTAACAACTATTTAGATGCTTTTGAGCAGCAATTGCTGAGGGAATTAAAGTAAAACAGGTCACTACGGTTGCATACAGTGGGACAACTAAGTAACAACTATTTAGATGCTTTTGAGCAGCAATTGCTGAGGGAATTAAAGTAAAACAGGTCACTACGGTTGCATACAGTGGGACAACTAAGTAACAACTATTTAGATGCTTTTGAGCAGCAATTGCTGAGGGAATTAAAGTAAAACAGGTCACTACGGTTGCATACAGTGGGACAACTAAGTAATAATTATTTAGATGCTTTTGAGCAGCAATTGCTGAGGGAATTAAAGTAAAACAGGTCACTACGGTTGCATACAGTGGGACAACTAAGTAACAACTATTTTTTTGGGCTGCAATTGCTGAGGGAATTAAAGATACCATCCGTCCATGGAGGTCTTCTATTCGTTCAAAACGTAGGGAGGAAGTGGTGGTTACACGTCTTCGCGCTGGCCACCCTTTTGAAACTCATGGATATTTGATGCGTCGTGAAGATCCACCAATATGTCAGTTCTGGGGAGATATCTTCACTATAAAACATATTTTGGTGGATTGTGTTGGTTTAACAATATTCCTGCCCTATTTAATGTGGAAGGCAGTTTAGAAGTGGTGTTAAGAGACGATACCTCGTCTATTGTCCGATTCATCGCTCTTTTGCACCACTTACACATATTTTTTTGAAATTTAATATTGAAAAATATTATGTTTTTTTTATATTTCTTTGTGTGTTTTGTGTATAGTTGATTATTTATTTAAACTTAGTATGTTTTATGCTTTTGTTACAGGGCTATAAATATTTATTGTTAAAGTTTTATTTATTGTTGTTGTAATTAACGTTATATTTATTTATTTACTGTTATATTGTACGTTTGTGTTATTTTGTTATTTATTGTTTTATAATTTAATAGCGATTTTTATTTGTATATTTATTGTTACACCTAATTGTTTGGTTTTATATTATTTGATAGGTTTTGTATTTTGGTTTTTAATATGATATTTATTGGTTTATTTAAAATGTTTTGTACTAGTCACTTACGTTGATTGGCGATGATAACCACAATTAACTTTTCACCAACCACAAAAAAAATTGCGCTGCAATTGAAATAAAAGCTTACATTAATTCCCTTTTTCTTTTGAAAGGAAGTTAATAATATCCCTTTATGCTTAAAATAAATTGTTTTTAAATAGAACTGCAAGAGAAGAGTTACATAATAATTCGTTATCCATTTTCAATGCAATGTATTAAGAAGCTTATAATAAAACCCTATGCTTCTGAGAAGAAATTAAATTAGAGAAGTTTCTAATAAAACTATATGTTTTTGAGTCACAAGAAATTCTAAAAAGTTTTTTTTTACTATCATGTCTCTTGACAATTTTGTAGGAAATGTTCAGATTCAGCTATTTGGTACCATCTCCAACTATGTTATTGGTATACTGACATAACAGTGAGCTGATGTAGGGGGATTTGCAACTTGTAAATATTATTAATGATCTTTATTTAAAATTGTTAAAAAGAACTAAAAATATTAGCTAGGCTAGGCAGTGTGCCAAAATATTGGTTACCCTAAGCTTTGCAAACCACTCAGATAAATTGTACTTATATAATAGCAAGTTGGTCACCTCCTATTGTTTGCAGAACAATAGGGACATTTTCCGTGAGATGTTCTGGGGCCTAACCTTTTTTTGTTGAGTTTAGATTGGATCTAGTGATTTCACTTGTTAGATTTAGATGTATACACGCCAATATCTACCACTAGCATCCAGTAGTGATTGGATTTTTTTTTAGTTACAACGTTTGTTTTGTATAAAGAAACGAATTGAGTAATTTTTATAAACAACTTTTAATTTTTAAATATTAAAGACAATTTTAGTTTGAGTTTTTCTCTTTGGGTACGTTGCACTTTTAGTAGGACATAAGAGATTTTTAATTTCATTTTGAACAAAAGTAATTATAAATAATTGTTAACTTATTTTTGAAATTATATTCCTGTTAAAGAAATATATAACACTACTCAAGCTAATTTCAACCAAAATCACTGCAGTTTTAAGAATTAACTAGCATAAATTGTTAATGCATCAATGTAAGAACATTATACTGTAAAATACATAGCTTAGGCTACATCTTTACACTTATATACTCTTAAATTATATTCCTGTTAAAGAAATATATAATACTACTCAAGCTAATTTCAACCAAAATCACTGCAGTTTTAAGAATTAACTAGCATAAATTGTTAATGCATCAATGTAAGAATATTATACTGTAAAATACATAACTTAGGCTATATCTTTACACTTATATACTCTTAAATTATATTAACATGTGGCATTTCCTCACATGTTTTAATTTCTTTATTTTAATGACGACAGCCGTTTTGGGAGATGTGCCCCACTGTCAACTCAAGTCTCACAATGGGGCACATCCCCGACAAAATGTCGTCCTCATTAAGCAAAACGTAAGTGCTACTAAAGCTGCGTGCCACACATTAATATGCCAAAGTGGATAAGCATATAAATTTTATTAAATTGTTAACTGAAATATTTGAAATTATTTCTCGAATGATTTAAATTTATCATAATAATTGGTTTATTTACAGTAGATTTGTAACATAAATAACGACATTAGTAATATTATAATTGTATTACTTAACATCCTTTACTTTGGGCAATTTACTTTAACGAAGGAAACTTACTTCATACGGTTGGTAAAATACTAGAAAAATCACCAAATATTAATTTTTTTACAAAAAGTGAGAAATAGATTTTGAAATTACAAAACCTGAATTTTAGTGTTTCTTTTAAAGTAAGAATGTAAAGTAAAGTACTTATATTACTTACTAACAATGTAAGTATGTGTTTAGGTAATTTTCCGGAAAGCTGCCCAAGTTTTGCAGACTTAGTTTGCAGTGTAAGTTTATCAATCGTCAGTCCGTGTTAACTACAACTTTCTTTATAATTTGTCTTAAACAATTTCAAATAAACGTTTTTTTAGTATCGTCATATATTGTGAGACTCAAAGAAAGCGCTTCGTAGTACTTCCATTCAAAGGATTACCAACAGAGGGCGGGTCATGTTCGAAAAGGTTTCCATGAATACAAAGCCATAGAAAGCCCTAACACTACATAATACCACAGGTTATTAATTCATGCGGTCAGTAATCCGGCCACAGCTCTGTGAAAACATTTGTTATTTGGGATCCATGTTTGTAATTCCCGCTTTCGTGATGTATTTCGAAAAGGGTGTTTTCATCGAACTAACAAAAGATCTTAGAATTTCACGTCTGCATAAATACGTGACCAACTGATCCCATTTCAATGAAACATGGAACTCTATGCTACAAATCTTACTCAGGGCAAGAAATATAGAATCTCTCTTATTTATTTATATTGAAAATGTATATATCGATAAAAGTTTTAACTTACATTAGCCCTAGATCTGCGTAAAATAATTTTCATTAAATACATGATATTTTGTATTAATTATTCAAAAACCCTTTCTCAGTTTCCCTTTGAATTTAATTATATTCAACAATGCATATGAAGAGTAACAAGTGGGTTATAAAAAGATTAACACTTAACCTTACCCAATGGATTAAATAAGAATAACGAAAACACGCCTTTTCTCTGTCTGTGTCTCTGTATGCCTGTTAAGTTCATTTCATAATATGAATTGAGAATTTTTAAAACAAATTTTAATTAATTGTTTTATAGTTTTTATTACAGTGGACATTCACGTTTTATGGTGTTTTTAATGATTTAATTTGATTATTTGTGTAGTTTTGCTAATTTATTAGTATTAATAACTTTAATGTATATTGTAAGATTTTAAATTTTATATTTATTTTGTATGTGGATTTTTTTAGACGTAAATATTAATTCTGTCTGTTGAACATTTATACCTGAATGAGGGCGATAGTTTAGTCGTCGAAACGTACCCGAATTTTTAATAAATCAAGATATCTTGATTCACGTATCATGACACATATCTTGACACACATAACACACACACACACACTCACACACACACACACACACACACACACACACGCACGCACGCACGCACACACACACACACACACACGCGTACAAAACATACACAAACACAAAACACACACACACACACACACACACACACACAAACAACACATAACACACACATAACACGGTGTGTTAATTTGTGAAAGTTAGTTTTGTAAATAGCTGTCTTATTTACATTAAAACACTAAGAATGTAAACATATTTCTTCAAAGGGTAAAAAGCATAATATGTATTAGTTTAAGCCCCTCTCTCTCTCTCTCTCTCTCTCTCTCTCTTAGAATAGTCTACTATGAAATTAAAACAACTACACTTGGAGGAAACGTTTTCGTCTTACGACTTCTTCGGCATCCTTTTTATTTAATCCTGATTACCCTTCGACTCTTACTACTCAGTCTTGTAGGAATTTAATCTGAAGATTATTGCTTAGGAATTGTAAAGCACATCAGGATTTCAATAAAACATAATAAATAGTAACAAAAAATTACACCACAGTTACTCCAAGTGATAGGAATCACTTAGAGTAAATAAAAGTTGGATCTGGCACGAACAGATTTAATATAATGAAGATCCGCAGAAAGCAAATGTCGTATGCGTTAAATGGTTGCGAAAATCAAATATTCTTTTATAAATAAAAATTTGTTCACGTAAAATCATAGTACTGAAGAATAAATTATCAATGGAATATGGTTAAGTAAAAACCACTGGATTGTGGTTAGTGCTTAACTATTCGTTATCTATAGCGGCCAGTTAAACTGGTTTGAGTTGAAGATGGACAAGGACCCTCTTCCTAACTTTTAGGATTTTTTGGTTAAGATGTTTTTGGATAAATTTTTTGCTTGCTTTGAGAGAGGTTAGTCTAATTCATTCACGTTAATAGATGGCGCTGTTGTTTTGAATGTCCTACTCCGACGATACAGTTTCAGTCGATTGTACCTAGACATCCGGTGATTTTGGAAACCTGCTAGTTGACCGCCAGCACAAAAGTGACACAATTCGTGACTTTTGGTGATGTCAATTCAATCTTCTCAGCTTCCTCTGAGGCACTTACTATTAAATAAATTATTTTATTTAGGAAAATACATAAGAGATTTTTATTAGTAGTTTACTTGTTAAAAGTAAACACTGTGCGATAAATATGTTATGTTTGGTATAACAGGTTACCACGTACGGAGAAAACACTTGCTACAAAGAACGAAAATCTGAATAAGAATAGAACATAAAATGTCGATTTCTAGTAGCTTTCATAAAAAAATTGAAGAATAAATTATAACTTTTTTACTGAAGAGGAAAAATGACTAGAACACGTGTACCTTAATTGACAAAAATAGAAAAGTTATTTGAAATCTAATTTTGGCGCAGATTTCGAAAAAGGTTAAAAATTAAATTTAATCTAGATTTTAGAAATAGTTACGTATGTTTATCGGGTGTTTGAATTTCAAAAACATTTACGTCGTTTTAATAAAATATTTAATTGTGTCTAGAATTTAATTTACACGAAACGTTGTTGTCATGAATAATTGTTACTTTCCAGTCGTGGAGAATAAAATGAAATTTATAAAATTTGTGCTTCTTTTACAAGCTGTTTAACACAAGGGTGTAATTTAAATTGTATTAAAACTTATATATTTTACGATTAAAACCTACACATTGTGAAATTTGTATTTTAATAGCGAGACACTGCACAAGTCGGCCATAATGTAATTCATTTCCACTCTGCTTTTATTAATTTCCTTGGATTTTAATTACACACCAGAGATGAAGACCAGACGCGAAGAAAGGGGAAACAGTTACGTCTCTTAGCCAAGTAATGTAAAGGCAATGGGTCCATGCCGAGATGTATGCATGAAGCGGATAATTAATTGTATAAAAGCAAACGCCTATTGGATTTAATCATAACGCAGCTTTCAAGAATAAATCAATATCAAGCGAACGCATTATATATATAATCTCATTCCCTGTGCTTGGAATTGGGAAATATGGGGCTTATAAATATTTGCATGATGTTCAAAGCCTAGTTGATAAGTACGAGTTGAATAAATATCGCACATGAAAGCTTTCTATTACCGAAAAAAATATTAGCATACATAGAATGTAATTCCGAGATTTTGAGAAATTGGAGCCAACACTGCTTTAAAGTTTGAGAATAAACAAAAAAAGTGTCTTATATCAACAATAGCTTTCTACTGAGTACAGAAACAAAATAATGCTACTAAACACCACATCTACTGACGCTATATTAAATATATTGTATATAACAGAATAATAACTTTCTACTGAATACAGAAACAAAATAATGCTACTGAACGCCGCATCTACTGACGCTATATTAAATATACTGTATATAACAGAATAATAACTTTCTACTGAGTACAGAAACAAAATAATACTACTGAACACCACACCTACTGACGCTATATTAAATATACTGTATATAACAGAATAATCACTTTCTACTGAGTACAGAAACAAAATAATACTACTGAACACCACACCTACTGACGCTATATTAAATATACTGTATATAACAGAATAATCACTTTCTACTGAGTACAGAAACAAAATAATACTACTGAACACCACACCTACTGACGCTATATTAAATATACTGTATATAACAGAATAATAACTTTCTACTGAGTACAGAAACAAAATAATACTACTGAACACCACACCTACTGACGTTATATTAAATATACTGTATATAACAGAATAATAACTTTCTACTGAGTACAGAAACAAAATAATACTACTGAACACCACACCTACTGACGCTATATTAAATATACTGTATATAACAGAATAATCACTTTCTACTGAGTACAGAAACAAAATAATACTACTGACCACCACACCTACTGACGCTATATTAAATATACGGTATATAACAGAATAATAACTTTCTACTGAGTACAGAAACAAAATAATACTACTGAACACCACATCTACTGGAGCTATATTAAATGTACTGTAAATAACAGAATAATCACTTTCTGAGTACAGAAACAAAATAATACTACTGAACACCACACCTACTGACGCTATATTAAATATACTGTATATAACAGAATAATAACTTTCTACTGAGTACAGAAACAAAATAATACTACTGAACACCACACCTACTGACGCTATATTAAATATACTGTATATAACAGAATAATAACTTTCTACTGAGTACAGAAACAAAATAATACTACTGAACACCACACCTACTGACGCTATATTAAATATACTGTATATAACAGAATAATCACTTTCTACTGAGTACAGAAACAAAATAATACTACTGAACACCACACCTACTGACGCTATATTAAATATACTGTATATAACAGAATAATAACTTTCTACTGAGTACAGAAACAAAATAATACTACTGAACACCACATCTACTGGAGCTATATTAAATGTACTGTATATAACAGAATAATCACTTTCTGAGTACAGAAACAAAATAATACTACTGAACACCACACCTACTGACGCTGTATTAAATATACTGTATATAACAGAATAATAACTTTCTACTGAGTACAGAAACAAAATAATACTACTGAACACCACACCTACTGACGCTATATTAAATATACTGTATATAACAGAATAATAACTTTCTACTGAGTACAGAAACAAAATAATACTACTGAACACCACACCTACTGACGCTATATTAAATATACTGTATATAACAGAATAATAACTTTCTACTGAGTACAGAAACAAAATAATACTACTGAACACCACACCTACTGACGCTATATTAAATATACTGTATAAAACAGAATAATCACTTTCTACTGAGTACAGAAACAAAATAATACTACTGAACACCACACCTACTGACGCTATATTAAATATACTGTATATAACAGAATAATAACTTTCTACTGAGTACAGAAACAAAATAATACTACTGAACACCACACCTACTGACGCTATATTAAATATACTGTATATAACAGAATAATAACTTTCTACTGAGTACAGAAACAAAATAATACTACTGAACACCACACCTACTGACGCTATATTAAATATACTGTATATAACAGAATAATAACTTTCTACTGAGTACAGAAACAAAATAATGCTACTGAACGCCGCATCTACTGACGCTATATTAAATATACTGTATATAACAGAATAATCACTTTCTACTGAGTACAGAAACGAAATAATACTACTGAACACCACACCTACTGACGCTATATTAAATATACTGTATATAACAGAATAATAACTTTCTACTGAGTACAGAAACAAAATAATACTACTGAACACCACACCTACTGACGCTATATTAAATATACTGTATATAACAGAATAATAACTTTCTACTGAGTACAGAAACAAAATAATACTACTGAACACCACACCTACTGACGCTATATTAAATATACTGTATATAACAGAATAATCACTTTCTACTGAGTACAGAAACAAAATAATACTACTGAACACCACACCTACTGACGCTATATTAAATATACTGTATATAACAGAATAATAACTTTCTACTGAGTACAGAAACAAAATAATACTACTGAACACCACACCTACTGACGCTATATTAAATATACTGTATATAACAGAATAATAACTTTCTACTGAGTACAGAAACAAAATAATACTACTGAACACCACACCTACTGACGCTATATTAAATATACTGTATATAACAGAATAATAACTTTCTACTGAGTACAGAAACAAAATAATGCTACTGAACACCACACCTACTGACGCTATATTAAATATACTGTATATAACAGAATAATAACTTTCTACTGAGTACAGAAACAAAATAATGCTACTGAACACCACACCTACTGACGCTATATTAAATATACTGTATATAACAGAAAAATAACTTTCTACCGTGTACAGAAACAAAATAATGCTACTGAACACCACACCTACTGACGCTATATTAAATATACTGTATATAACAGAAAAATAACTTTCTACCGAGTACAGAAACAAAATAATACTACTGAACACCACATCTTCTGAAACTATATTAAATGTACTGTATAAAACAGAAAAATAACTTTCTACGGAGTACAGAAACAAAATAATACTACTGAACACCAAATCTACTGGAGCTATATTAAATGTACTGTATATAACAGAAAAATAACTTTCTACTGAGTAGAGAAACAAAATAATGCTACTGAACACCACACCTACTGACGCTATATTAAATATACTGTATATAACAGAAATATAACTTTCTACCGAGTACAGAAACAAAATAATACTACTGAACACCACATCTACTGGAGCTATATTAAATGTACTGTATAAAACAGAATAATCACTTTCTACTGAGTACAGAAACAAAATAATACTACTGAACACCACATCTACTGGAGCTATATTAAATGTACTGTATATAACAGAAAAATAACTTTCTACTGAGTAGAGAAACAAAATAATGCTACTGAACACCACACCTACTGACGCTATATTAAATATACTGTATATAACAGAAAAATAACTTTCTACCGAGTACAGAAACAAAATAATACTACTGAACACCACATCTACTGAAACTATATTAAATGTACTGTATAAAACAGAATAATCACTTTCTACTGAGTACAGAAAGGAAATAATACTACTGAACACCACATCTACTGAAACTATATTAAATGTACTGTATACAACAGAAAAATAACTTTCTACTGAGTAGAGAAACAAAATAATGCTACTGAACACCACATCTACTGACGCTATATTAAATGTACTGTATAAAACAGAATAATCACTTTCTACTGAGTACAGAAACAAAATAATACTACTGAACACCACATCTACTGGAGCTATATTAAATGTACTGTATATAACAGAAAAATAACTTTCTACTGAGTAGAGAAACAAAATAATACTACTGAACACCACATCTACTGGAGCTATATTAAATATACTGTATATAACAGAAATATAACTTTCTACCGAGTACAGAAACAAAATAATACTACTGAACACCACATCTACTGGAGCTATATTAAATGTACTGTATAAAACAGAATAATCACTTTCTACTGAGTACAGAAACAAAATAATACTACTGAACACCACATCTACTGGAGCTATATTAAATGTACTGTATATAACAGAAAAATAACTTTCTACTGAGTAGAGAAACAAAATAATGCTACTGAACACCACACCTACTGACGCTATATTAAATATACTGTATATAACAGAAAAATAACTTTCTACCGAGTACAGAAACAAAATAATACTACTGAACACCACATCTACTGATACTATATTAAATGTACTGTATAAAACAGAATAATCACTTTCTACTGAGTACAGAAAGAAAATAATACTACTGAACACCACATCTACTGAAACTATATTAAATGTACTGTATACAACAGAAAAATAACTTTCTACTGAGTAGAGAAACAAAATAATGCTACTGAACACCACATCTACTGACGCTATATTAAATGTACTGTATATAACAGAATAATAACTTTCTACCGAGTACAGAAACAAAATAATGCTACTGAACACCACACCTACTGACGCTATATTAAATATACTGTATATAACAGAATAATAACTTTCTACTGAGTACAGAAACAAAATAATGCTACTGAACACCACATCTACTGACGCTATATTAAATGTACTGTATATAACAGAATAATCACTTTCTACCGAGTACAGAAACAAAATAATACTATTGAACGCCGCATCTACTGGAGCTATATTAAATGTACTGTATATAACAGAATAATAACTTTTACTGTCAATTATTTAAAAAAATATCCAGTTATTATTGTTTTCTACTCAAATTTGCTTCAACTTTCCTTCTTCCATCTCCTACTTATATACTCTCCAGTGTGTCTTCCGATTCGTACATGGGGAAGTGTGGCTTTTTCTCTATGCCTTTATATTCACTAATTTGTTTCTTCGCTATAAAACCGTCGGAATTATATTATGCTGCCAAATCATGTTAGTTTCCTCTTTAGTGTTAACATGAGAAGTAAGTAATACTTCAAGGATTCAATTGTCGTTTAATGCATTTATTTATTTTATAATACGTTTTTCAGCAACGTCATTATAAACTGTTCAAGTGTTTTATAAAAGCTCTATCACCGAGACCGAATTGCCCCTATATGCTATGGTAGTTTTCGTCATTGGCATAAGGCAGTTAAACCAAGATAGCTTACATTAATTAACCACATACATTTATTTCACTCTGTTTTCAATTTCCAAACTCTTTATTGGCGATTTCCTATCTGACCTGAACGAACATCTAAATCCAAAAATACCATATTCCTATTTACTTTTGCAATGTAGTTTCGACTAACGTCGACTTGAGGAAAAAATAGGTTCCTGCTTAGCTTAGTAGTGTAATCCAGAATAATTATTTATATTTGAATCTGAAATCTTCGCTTTCACTTTTTCAATGTAACTTCCCATTACTTCTTACAACGTGTACGACGTAGGCGATGGTGATTGTCAGCGACTCTGGGATGTTCCTTTGTCACTGCCCATTGGATAGTCTATACGAAGACTATCGTCGTTATTACGACAAAATTTATACAACAATTTTTATTTAAGAATAGGACAAATTCTGTCGTTTCGGTTTGAATCTCTTAATATTGTCCATGACTGATTCCCGAATAATTAAATTAACTGGTACAGGTGTCTAGTAAAATAGCTTGAAGAAATTCCCTGAGTTTTCCCTGACTTTTCCTCTTTTAGATGTCTATAGAAAGCCCAGTTTACATTGGGCCCATCCATTGATATCTGAAGGATCTTGGATAAATCTAGACTTTGAACACCTTTTAAGAACGAATTGAGTAACTCTTTTGCTTTTGCATTACTGTCGCAATTGCTTTTGCAATTAAGTGTTGCATTACTAAATTCACGCACCATATAATCTCTGCTTCGGTCACTTCATCTTTCAGTTTATATTTATCCTAAGAAAGGAGGGGAGGTAATGACGACATCTGCATGACGCGATTGCCCGCTACGGCAATGAAAACCGGAACCTTCCATGTTGAAATAAGCAGTGTAAAAATAATCACCGTCAAATAAAACACATACTATCACGAGTCTAGACAAATAGCTGGCTACGAATGTTTACACAGCGTTCTGTGTGGTCAGAAACAGACTGAGTTATCTGTTATCCCCACCCGTCCATATGATAACAGAATCACTGCGCACCCCAAGGCCACGGTCCAGGCTAAAACTTCCCAGCTGTACCAACTCGACACATTTAATATTTATAGACATAAGTCCTGAAGTCATAGCAATGGGCTTATCAAATAAATAATGGGCATCTAAATAAAGAAGTGTTATTTCCTGACTGCCCTGCCTCTAAACCAGCCCGCTGGCTTACAATACCAAATATTCGAGAGCAATAGCCACTAGTTTTGTTTCTAATCAAAATAAATATTTTCCTGATTTTTTAAAATTTTCCCTGACGTTTCCCTGAATTTTCCAGAATCTTAAAATTCCCTGACTTTTCCAGGTTTTCCCTATCACTAGACACCCTGTGGTAGATTCCATATTTTAGCAAGTTGTATTATTATTTGATGCGATTCTTACACGATGTTCTAAGGAGGATTGCCACAAGAATTGGAAAAAGCACAAATTAATTCTTTTAGATTCCAGAACGTTTACCTTCCCCCACAACACACACATGCTCACGCGTGCGCGCGCTCATACAGTTTTCATTCAGCCCTTGAGCACTTAGAAAGTACTTCGTTATCGCATTAGCAGAACAACATCTAGGTAACATCTTCTCATTTCTCATAACTCATTCAAATTATTGCAGTGTTGCCGATTATAATCTATCGTTTAAATTGTTACTGTTTTGTTTTAAATATTCTCTTGTGGGATTGCATTTGTACATTAAATAATATATATATTTTTTAATATGTATTAAAAGTTCCCTACAGATTAATTTTGAAATCCTTTAAAACTAGTTTTATAACTTGCATAATTATAAAGTGGCGCATTAGAAATATTAATTGCAAAAGTACAATTATAAAACGTAACAAATGCGTGTAATTTTTTTATATATGATATAATATTAGGTTCTTTTATTACAAAATTATCAAGAAAATTTCATTAAAAATAGAATTACGGAAAGGATGAAGTAAATAGTGTTAGAGAGGGTAATAACTAAGAAAGTTTAAATGATAATTTTAACAAGTGAATGTGTGCGTATGTGAGATCGCGGGCGTGTTTGTGGTTTAAAGTTAACGCGTATGCTAAACAACCTTACTGTATATCCCTTATTGTTTTAATCTGTATTACTTTGACGACTCGCGACTTTACGTTTCAAAGGAAACTACATCGTAAACCAGGCGTTACTTTAGGGTTCCTACAGATTGAAATGAACGGCGAGACGGCGGGAAATGTTTGACCAGAATTTAGGAGGTAAAGTTTTTATTGATTAACTGCGATAAAACTTTAGCAATAAACTGAGTCAAGTAAACATGAAAAGTCAATAACAGAGTCTCTAGGCAGTTCACTTTATTGGACAGTAGTGAAGCATTGGCTCCGCTATAAACAACAGTTCCATTACATTATACAAGTTTTCCAAAAATTTTGGACAATACGGTAGAATATTGTTATTATCAGCCCCTTATTTCTTAGAACACACACACACACACACACACACACACACACACACACACACACACACACACACACACACACACACACACACACACACACACACACACACACACACACACACACACACACACACACGCACACAAACACATACACACACACACTCAGATATATATATATATATATATATATATATATATATTTTCATATTTCACTAAACTCGATATAAGACAATATCTTAAGATATACATATATCTTGTCTCACAGAGAATTTTACAGTCGATGATTTGCCAAGATGGTTTTTTATTTATCATATAAGGTCGACAATAAATGTAGCTCCGTTAAAAGAAAACACCCGAAATTCCGAAACGCTCTAAAAATCCCACTCATTTCCTGAGCACACCGTAAGCAGTGGTTACCTTGTCAACTATCTATGTAACATCTATTTTAACAAACGGGATTTAATTTGGCCAGTTGATTATCTGATGCATGAATCTGCCAATTAGCATCTGTCGCTATGGTAAATGTGATTGCTTACATTTGGGATCCCACCGAAGTAGTTTTGGTGAAATAAAGGGAACATTAAAGATGGACCAAAATATGTGACTAGCAAACGCCGAGGATGTTTTCTTTCTATTATTTCTACCAATCCGACTTCAGTCCTCTGTAGTTTATATACAAAGCGATTAACAGCTTGCATACTCTCCATATAGTTGTGATTATTTAACACAAAATTCACGATTCAAAAAATAGAATACAATGTGAAAAAATATTTCCAGATGTATATTTAAAAAAATAATAATAATAATGAACGCTATAATATACAATTAAGTAGGTAATCTGCCATTACAAAGATGCAAAAAAAATCAAAATATATACAGAACCCCTTTTTGAAGAGTCGGTTTTAATCTCTGCATTTGTGTCTGCGTGTACATGGGCAGACCTAGCTGCGTCCAGTCGCACTTACAGTAGGCTAAACCTATAGGCAATACCATGATAATATTTATTTATGAATCGGTCTTGTGTGTGTCTTTAAACTAGTGGCCAATTGAATATCTACGTTTCGTATATACATTGTTATTCTATAGAAAAAAAAATTGCATTTAAAATCAATAAATAATATGAAATGCAATTAATAATTTAAATTATTTTCGTCAATTAGATGTTTAAAATATAGAATATGAAGCTTTGATAAATCCTATATGGGAAAAAAGCAACTTTAGTAAGAAAGTAACAGATATTTGGGAGCACACAACTAAATATTTTTAAAGATTGTTATTTATAAATCAAAGCTTGTTCTACACAGGAATATATCAACAACAACATCAATTTTCCGACTTAAATAAAATGTTTATAAAATTTCCTTTCGATAAACATTATTAGGTGGTTAATACAGGTAAAAAATATCTATATTTATACGAAAACATAAACAATATATATAAAGTAAACAATCGGCTTAAAGTAACAGACCCAAATAAATATGAAAAACGTTTTAAATTGGTCACCAGTTTAAATACAAGTAAAATGTACTGGTCTACCCGGCCCAAGTCATAAATAGCCTAAAAACATCAAAGACAAGAACGTCACCAATAAAAGATGGACTTTTTGTCTGCAATGATTACAAACACAGGGTAAACATGAGACAACAAATAAAATTTAAGATCAGAGTCCTAGTGACGTAATAGCACTCAACATGTTAGCATGAACTGGTTTCTATATTGAAACGTATAATGAGTAATAATTTCAATGTAGGGAGAAGTAAAGACTGCGATTAAAGTCAAGGATATACGAACGAGGTCAGTGAAGGAAACCTTTTGGTACAGTATTACATGTAAGGGACGTAAAATGTCTAGTTAAATATTCAGTATGCAAAACGTCTGCTACTTAGTT
This sequence comes from Prosapia bicincta, assembly GCA_036971475.1. Lineage (NCBI taxonomy): Eukaryota > Metazoa > Arthropoda > Insecta > Hemiptera > Cercopidae > Prosapia > Prosapia bicincta. The sequence continues at coordinate 196,151,349 of JBAIZL010000005.1, forward strand.
AAACGTTTGGACTTACGAGATATTAAGCTCAAGGACAAGCAAGTTCACTCATTATACGGTTTCTGAATACATTTTAGTAGAAATGTATAGAACTAATAAAAATTCCATTTCTCTAATATTTCCAACATTCAATTTTTTTCGTTTCTAATGTTAGTTTTTGTTTTACTAGTTCAGGAAGTTAGGAAATTACTTTCTTTTGTAAAATAAATACACTTTTTCAAATATTTGAAGTAAGAACAGGGAAAATTACTATAATGCGTTAAAAATATTTATTGGAACAAAACTCAAAATAAACAAACTGATACAGTTTCACAATTTGTAATATTGTGTTGAATAGAAAATTAACAAACAGTTAATTGAAACAACAAAAAAGTTAATAATACATAATATTCGAGCTGGCTTGTGAGTGAAAGTTATAATTAAAGAACAAAAATATGGTACAACTCACAAATATACAATTTTTTTATTTCAAACGCGTTTCAACAACTAATTTGTCGTCATCCTCAGTGAAGATACACAAATGAAATTAACTAAAAAAAATATATATATATATATTAAACATAACCTATAAAGTTTTAGCAAAAGTGATTTTCACTTTTGTTTTTACTTTTCCTAAAACTTTATAGGTTATGTTTAATATATATATATATATATATATATATATATATATATATATATATATATATATATTAGTTAATTTCATTTGTGTATCTTCACTGAGGATGACGACAAATTAGTCGTTGAAACGCGTTTGAAATAAAAAAATTATATATTTGTGAGTTGTACCATATTTTTATTCTTTAATTATAACAAACAAGTTAATTGCTAAAAGAGGGTTTATTGTAGGATGGAAGTCGGTTTCGATCTTACACCAAATAAAATAAAATACAAGAAAAAATGTAAAAGAATTATTTAATAAAGAAAAAGACACGACTGATGTTAAGTAAACTCTGACTACAAACTCAGTTGATAAAAGTCTCTTCTCTCGAAAGATGATACCATTCATATCGAAATGCACAAACAGATAAAAATTAAAACGTTCCACCTTATACTGTATATAGTTTCTATCGTATGTTTCATTATGCTTGCGATTCTATTTATTCTCTCCAAGAAATTAATATTTTATGAAGGTTCCTTCTGTAAATAACATTTCCGAACGCTTTCACTAAGGTATAAGTCAAAATAGTGAACTCAAAATCTCACAAAAAATTAGTTTTTAATAATCACACACACACACACACACAAACTAGTTTCGGTGACGATATCGCCTTCCTCATGCTTGGCTACTACTAACAAATTGTCGAGCTATCATAGAAGTCAAATAAAACTAACAAGATAAAAATACAAAGTCAAGCAATAAAATTAATCTATTACATAGCAAAACACTTCTTACTCAGGAGAGGTATATATTTTACATAACTGTTGTTATTATTATTATTATTATAATTATTATTATTATTTTGTTCTCTACTCCCCCCCCCTTTATTTCACACTATCATCAATAAACAAATCTTAAACAAAGCTTACACAGTTAAAAAATAACAATCATATATTATATAAAAATACAGGTAATAAACAATTCACTAAAATAATCAGTTTATACAAAATTAAAACTAAAAACAAAGTTAAGATAAATAAACAAACATCAACACTTACACACATATTTTAACATTTTTACAAAGTAGCAGTAGCAACAAACATAATAGCTTTCACTAATACTTGCCAGGGCGAGTGATTGGAAGTAACCAGTAATACTTTCAGTTAAGTTGGGGGAAATAATACAGAAACAGATTGCCCAAGAACACTAGAGTGCCGAGGAATTCTACATACACACGGACAAAAAGGATGGCTTATCAAACTTCAATGGATCCCCGGCCATTACAACATTTTCGGAAATGAAAAAGTTGACAAACTAGCAAGGAAAGAGACTGCACTCCAGCAACCTGGGTGCAAACCATCTCTAAAATCTTCTAAACTGCAAATACGTGCTGCAACAGAGAAGTGGGTCCGGAAGCATCTAACCCAAGAGGCAGCTGGTAAAAAATGGGAAAGCCTTGTCACCGCTGGGCCTGTTAGAGACAATCTCCCGCGAGCTGTTGCTGCATTCCGCATGAAAACAGGCCATGATTACCTGCTAGCAGCCCATCTAAATCGCATCAAAGTTCTCCCAACACCACATTGTCAACTGTGCGGCTACACTACAATGGACGCAGAACACCTCGCTGCATGTCCGGCACTTGACCATTCCATTCAAGAAGAAGAAGTATACCGGGCAGCTCGTCTCTACTGGTCAGCGCGTCACCAAATGGCTTAACAGCCTAGGGTGGGCGTTGGCTAGTAAGTAAGTAAGTAAGTAAGTAAGTTAAGTTGGGGACAAATTCCTTTTTATTTTAAGTTAGATGAAATGAGCAACTTTAGTAAACGCAATCACATTATACTTGCTTTTTGGCAAAAGGTTTTGGGCAAATAAGATTCAACATCAAACTGTAAATAAAAATAATTCTGTTTGTACTTTTTAAGTAATGGGATCTTAGTTTATAATTTTTGCTACTCAGACCTCTTTATGTACGGTAAGCTATGTTGTTTTTATTTTTTAAAAAACCAATTTCCATTCTCGGGTCATACTGTAGATAAAATTAACCTTTTGATTTGTGCCTAGTCTTGTTAAGGGAATGGTTTTACGATTAGAATCTATAAAGGGCGTTCAGAGCTTCCATTAGAAAAATTAAACCAACAATGACAACCTTTGTCGGTAAACGTTTCAGCCTTGATGAATGAAGAGTTTATTCAAGTTTAGAAAAGAAGCTTAATGGATTAGTCTTTGGTGTGCACTGCATGTTGGACGTTTATCATGGGGCCTATATTTGGCATATTTATTTAATTAGAACAATTTCTCCTGAGGATATAAATGTACTGCATTATTTCAGATGGATATGAACGGCGTCATTAAATGGGAAGAAAATGCCGTCCTTGTACAATAATTATCTCTTACCAGAGTCCCCCAGGACATGCCTAATTGGGCAAATGTAGGCCTACACATAAAATAACTTATAGCAATGGGGTAAGTGGAGGGGAGTTTGAAGGTTTCACCCCTTGTGGCAGTGGATGCTTTATGTGTCGCTCACATCGACGTTTTACGCAAATTACTTTAGAAAACATTAAGAAATCTGTGAGGCACGTTAGGATGTATTTAGATAATAAATATAGATTAGATATGGAATAATATATTGACATAAACGTAATCCACGTACAAAAGTTTAATTACGGAACGGCATCTGTTGCGTACAGATAAATAGTTATAGTTTTGTTTAAATCAAAATAAACGCACTCACATATAAAACACATACACAAGACTCACAAATTAATCATTTATTGACAAATACGCATTTCAATGACAAAGTCATCATCATCAGTAGCAACTAACTGCAACGACCGAAGTGAATACTTATTACGGAAATATTGCCATAAATATTTAGGTATAACGTATTCTAATGTCCCCTTTTGTCGAAAATACATAAAAGCATAAAATTTTGAACTAATAACTTTATTAATTATCATAACTTACATTTTAATTTACATTACATTTACTTTTACATTTTAATTTAGGCCTACTATTATTTATTAAAATAATTTAAATTAGGACTTATTTCAGTGTTTGTTTGTTCTTAATGTAGTGGACTTTATATTCTACGAACTAGAATTATATACTTGAATTTTGTAGTCCATTACGTTCGGTGAATCTTATTAATCACTTAAACAATTGTTTATGACTATCCGAACTTTAAATTTAGTAAATTTTTTAAAACTTACTGAGATAGAACGTTTTCGATCGCTATGTGCCGATCTTCATCAGTGTCTTCTGCTTGAATATGTTGGGTCAAGCAGTGACGGTTTTAAAGGTAGGTTTTCGATAGTATCGAAGAGTATGTGTGATTTGTATTGTGTTTGATCGTTTAATATGTTTGTACTTTGTATTTTTAAGTGTCTGTAAATTTGTTGAAGTGTAGGATTTCTAGGTTATGGTAAATGTCTGTGTATTTGTGTCATGTTTCTTTTATGTGATTGTAAAATGTTGAGTTGAACACAAACAGAACACCAACTCAACATTTTACAATCACATAAAAGAAACAGGACAGAAATACACAGACATTTACCATAACCCTAGAAATCCTACACATTAACAAAAAAGGACCACATCTCAACACACTAGAACAATATGAAATTTACAGACACAAAAACAAAAAATACAAACATATTTAACGAACAAACACAATAAAAATCACACATACTATTTGATAGTATAAAAAAAACTACTTTTAAAACCGTCACCGCTTGACCCAACATCTCCAAGCAGAAGACACTGATGAAGATCGGCACATAGCGATCGAAAACATTCTGCCTCAGTAAGTTTTAATAAATTTACTAAATTTAAAGTTCGGTTAGTCATAAACTATTGTTTAAGTGATTAATATAATTATATGTTTTTAAAAATACAATTAAGGCCATTTGTTGTTTTGTCATCTATACCTAAAACAACGATACTTTAAAAGTGTCAGGGCCTGATAGACTTAGAACATATAGAGCTAGATATAGTTAGGGGTCGCTCGTCTTGTTGCACCTGTAAACATAGCAAGACTCTACTCACAATAGGCGCAGGTTTATTGATGAAAATGCATCATACACCGTCCATGCATATAAAGTTAAAATATTTCAATAAAATTTAATGATTTTTGCTCAAGAAAGGACACATACAGAGGAAATTATTGCTATTTTAAATGTAACTGTGGTGGAGACTAATGCTATGCGGGGTGCCTAGTCTTTAGCACATTACTACAGCTTCTTGGCCATTTCAGAAGCAGCATTCACAGACAAGATGGAAACGCTAGAAAATATTTTATTTTGTGTGTAATATAATTACACGTCAACTACATATTACACTTTTAAGTTACGATTATTTTAACATATGATTATTAATTGCATAGATTAAAAATGTTTCACAAAATTATGGTGGTTTCGTCCAACTTTTCGCCCAAGAAACTTTTTTCATACAGGTACACACATTGATATAAAATAATTACATGTGTGGATTATTTATATCTAGAGTGTTTTTGGAACAGTTTTTAGAAATAAAAAAAAGTTACAACCTTCGTAGCTACATCTAAAACTTATACATTTTTAATCAGAACCCTAATACAATTGCAATAAATATCATGGATCACCTGATTGTCTAAATTAATTTCAGGCGTGAAGAAGTTGATAATCCAATGAGTTGTGGCAACTCTTAGTCACGTACGCTCAACATAATTCGAGTGTGCGAAAAGTTAATAATTGAATAGTAACGGGGCACCAACTAACAATCTATAATTTATTTTCTCATACACGTTTCAGTGATTATAATGTACATAATATAGGCAACAACTCCAGTTATGGAGAAAGACTGTGAGTTGGTGTTTATTAATTATAATGAACACGTTCACTACATAAATATATCCACATCAAAATTTAACCCTATTTATCCAAAAAAATTTAACGTAGCCACTGTTACGGTGTAAATAAAACTGTTCTAAAAGTTAGCAAAGCTCCAAGTGTGAATGGGCGGACGGCATAACTTGTAAGTTTCTCACTTGTTTTTCTAAGATAATGGTGCATATCCACTATCATCATGGTTGTATATTTCAGTAATATATAACGCGGAACACGTAAAACAAAGATACACTGATCGGAAAATAAATTCACAAATACTCGTACAAGACAAAACGTACGGGGACACCGCTAAATAAATAATTCCCAGATTGAAAGGAGCCCAAGGGTACAGAGAGTGAGTTTCATCCCTCATGTAAAATGTAAGGAGCAAAACCCTCGATGCCTGACCTGGAAGTTAATATGACAAGGGTCCTTTGGTTTATATTAACTCCAGTAAGTTTTTATAAAATGAGCTGTTAAAAATAACGTATAGGCAAACGAGGTCAAAGTAAAGAAGCTCGACATTTTTACAAGTAACGTATTTGTACGTGTGTATAAATATACGTGGCAGGGCTATATATTATCACATAGTATTTAAATACGTTACATATTTTTACATAAGCTACATATTTTTGGGGGAGGTAAGCATTAATAATGTTTATACTTCCAATATAAAAAAATGTTAATTAAATTTGGGTCCTACAGGGAATATCTCTTACTCGTGAACATCCTTTGTTCCGGAGCAACTACAGTACTGTACGCTATCGTTTTATAAAGTTGTTAGTTCCATCAAAGAAACGATGCCTCGGGGAGGTTTTTCATTATTACTGATGAGACGACGTCTGTATACTGACTAGGTGTAATTAATTTTTGTTCAATGGCGAGTCTAGTTTTAATTTATCTGAGAGGACATTAAAGGAACCAAAATTTGGAATATAATTCAGTATTTTGTTAATATATTACCTCGGGCGTCAAACGAGACTGGTAATAATAAGGGAGTCTTTAATACAGTCTGGCGTAATCATGTATTATTTACCACCTCTCAAGAAACTCGACAAACTGAACGATAAATGATACGAAGAGCAGCCCAAACTGGAGTCAATACGGAAACCAAAACTATATCTAGTTTTGAAAACCCCTGCTTTAAAAAGCTGCCAAGTATCTTGTAACAACGACCCAACATATTGTGACAACGACACAAACACTTCAAACAATACTCCGTTATTAGCACAAAACAATCCATAAAGTAGAATACTTATATTGCGTTTTTTATGTTATAAAGCAGGGATATCCATCTTCTTAACCCTAAAAGGCCACTTCAATATTTTTAGTGAAGACGAGGGCCGCACAACTAATTCCACACACACACACACACACGCCCACCCTTGCGTCGTCGCGCGCGCACACACAAACACACACACACACACACAAACATCAATAAGCCAAATGTAGGCAATACGTATATCGTATAATATGCGTCGTATGTGAAATAATGTGATTCAATAAAAGCAACGCAACCAGTTTCATATATTTTTAATATTAAGCTCAATTTGCAAAGGATCAAATTAGGTTTACGCTTATCAGAACATAGTATTGGAAAAAAAAACTATAATTTTGTTTTAAAATCATCCATAAGTATGTAACTACTTCGCTAATTGAGAACACTGTAGGCGGGCACAATCGTTCAACAGTTCATCAAAATCAATCTGAATTAAAGTCATGGAACCTTTAGCAGATCTCGAAGATAGTTGTCAGTTGGTCTCTTGCGGTGAGTTGATTTTATAAATGTCATTGTTGAAAAGGTGCACTCACAAAGTTATGTACTTATAAACATTGAAAGTATTTTCCTAAAGAAGTCACATAGTTTGGGATATTTCCCCTTAGGCACTTGACACCAAAATTCAGTACCAGTTTCCGACCTTGTCTGAAAAAATGGGTCACTTTGCAAGTCACACAGCTCTTACTGGGGGGTAAGAGCCGTGTTCAACCTAAATCTAACAGTCTATTGCTACTTATATTATTATGTTTCTCATTTATTAATCTAATGTTTTAACATGCATCTGGAGCCAATAAACCAGGTCGCGGGCTGCTAGTTGGTTCTAAAGAATAGACTGTTTTTACCTAAAGAACCTTATCCAAATATTTTAAATAGATATTTGTATACGTCTTCGTTTTACCGTCATATATTAAGCTTGTGTAAGAACTAATTAATAAAGCATACGTAATACAAACATTTACAGAATTAGGATCTTTTAACAACATGATATATTAAAGTAGACGAAAGCTTTATAAATAGAACAAATATTTAACTTTAAAAAAATAATTAAGTTTTAAAATAAACATATTTGATATGTTTGAGAAAATAAAAATTTTAACTTGAGTTTCCATGATAAAAGGTGATCGTGTCTACATCTTTAAATTTAACAATAGATACACAAAAAAGAATGTTTGCCACAGCCAGGGGTAAAAGTTTGTTTTCTCCACTCTTTCGACAATGCTTTATTTCGGGATCACCCTTCAATAAAAAGAAACAACTGGCCTGCCTATATGTTGGCGACCAATAAAACTTTATTCTTTCCCTTCTGTTTGGGAAAACAAAGTCATTACTGCCGAAACTAAAGATAAAATGTCAGATTGTATGAGGAAAGATAAAGAGGGATCGGTGAATCCGTGACGTCTATTCCCTTAATAGCATTGTGTTCTCGGAGAAATGTTGTTTCGTACTTCTATATACGCATTTAGTGGTACAATGAGAATCGTGTTATAATTTGAAACACGTGTTATGGGTTGCACTACTGCTCCGACTAAAGTGAAAGACTCGACTACGTAAACCAACTTGGGACGAATGCATAAACTATTCTATAACTACGAGTACGAAACTTGTGCCTTTCCGTAACGAAAATTATGCATGTAAAATATAACCAATTCTAATAATTAGACATAAACTCAACCTAGAGCAAAAACGTATTCGAATAAAATTTGCAGTTTTAGTGTTGTACACCTTGAGGTTTTTATAGAAATTACACTTGTTTGTGTAACAAGTGTAACGAATAAAATTGTTAGCTTCATTTGTTTTCTTTAAGCACTATAATCCATTCTTCGTTAAAACATATTTTTATTAAAAAAACCTGTAATTCCATTTTTAGTATCACTAAAATATTCTATGAACAATAAGGTATAGAAAGCGGTTATTCAATAGGCCATGGAAAACAAATGTATAATGGTCAAGAGACGAAATAGCACTAACTAAAAAATTTCGAAGTTATTTTACAAAATATTTAGGGAAACTGTAGACAAATTAGTAAATATAGTTCTCAGTAAAAATATTCAATATTCATTTTAGCCAGTAACAATGAATAGCTTTTTCTGTAGCTTATAACATCTATAACTCAACGAAAACATAATATCAACATTTGTTGATTCCATCTTCGCGTGAGCTACTAGTAATCAACAAGCAAAGTAAGTGCTACTATAGGCAAGTTTAAAACATTTAAAAGTGTTTATTATATCATATAAATTTATTTTATTACTATTATTTTTGAAAACTTGGCAACACTTTTTTCTTATGACTTACTCTTTAATGTACTTAAACGAGAATCGAACTTTGTAAATTTGCGAGTAAACTTTCGTAAGCATTCTAATTGCAAATAATAGCACTGTTATTAATAAGCTCTCGAAGGTCGACTTTCAAAATTTCTTAAGTGAGAATTTTGCTTACTTAATATATATATAATATCATTAAAAATTGTTAAAATTAATTTTAGAGACCTCGAGAAACCTAGATAGATTTAATCATTTGTATGAAAGCCTTTAAAACAATCTCAGAATCAAAATTCGTAGTTTTATAATAATGAATTTCTTTTTCATTATTAAAAAAGAAAATACATAAAAAACTAAAATGGTGACAAGATTTAAAACCATTAGTACAATGCTATGATATGCTTCAAGACAAACTACTACAATTACAGGGGCTAGAATGTAGTTAATGGAAGGACAAATTCAATGGCAAAACAAAGTGGATGTAATTGTTCCTCAGTGTTAGCACTGGAATGCAACCACCATGAGTTCCTGTCCAAAGTAAGCGTCCCTCATTAAAGTTAAGGCACATTTACTTAAAATTTATCATCCGGCAGGCAAGACGTTTTCTTAGATTATTGTTTCCAAATCAGACAGGAAACAATTGTTTCCAAACGTAACTATAATGGGACCACCGGGAAGGTTTCTTCTTTCATTTACAAAATAAATCACTATGGTCGGTTAAATACTTCCAAATGGTGGAGCATACAGAAAAAAAAAACAAACGGATCGAATATTAAACCTTATCCTTTTTTGAAGTCGGTTAAAAAAATGTCTTATTGAAAATATATAAATGTTGGAATACATTTCTTTTTTTAGTATAAAATAGATAAAATTACAACGGATAAAGACAATTTAGGTAAAATATAGATCTTTTAACTAGAAAAAAACTAGCATTTTCCTCTAAGTAATAATTTTTACATTATGTTTAAGCTGATTTTATTCTATTTGGTCACTATACAGAAAGCCGTCTCTAGAGTATGATTCAATCGTTCTTGCAGCTGTGAGCGGAAAGAGTTACTTACATCACTTAATTCGAAAAAGGAACGCAAGTTAATAACCGTTATGAACATGATTTTGAGAACAGGTGTTTACATTAAAAACGACCAATAGAAAAACCCAGACCTACAATAGCAATAATTATATATTAAATAATATCTATAAAGGCCAAACAAGTTTCATGAATTATATGTAAATACACAATTAAACACCATTTTGATCTCTTATCATCTTCAAATAGTTTTGCATAACAAAATAACAAATTCAGTCAATAACGCTATAAGAATACATTGTAAGTTTACAAATTTGGTCAATTTATTTATATAATTGTTAGAAAGTATTTGAGTATATTAAAATTGTGTTTAAAAGTCTGGGTTCTATCTTAATATGAAAGATGTATTTGAAAACAATGTTTGTTGCAAACATTGAAGTCACAAAGTATTTAACTGTCTAGAGGGTGACGTACTTATGGAATCTTTCTCAAAAACAAGAAATATCCTAAAGCATCAAGCAATACCAGCAATATTTCCTGGCGTTTACAGTCGTGAAAAGGAACGTTAAGGCTAACATTAACATCGTGATTGAAGGACATGATCCTTTAAGGACAAGAAATACAACTAGCATAATAGTGTTGTGATAAGTCATAATGAGTAGTAAGTATTTAATAAGTGTTCAAGTATTTATCATAATGTCCGAAACAAAAAGAACCCAATGTATCTGTACTTAAAAATGAAACTACAATTCAATCTATGTGCGGACAACGTTGAAAACCGAAGAGAATATAAAGTTTAAACTGTCACTTACATATTCATAAAAATTTTCCTAAAAATCTAAAACGCAAACAAGACCTTAACTAAAACGGTTCTAGAGTTCTACCCAAAACGAAAAAAATAAACTAAAGTGTTTTATGAATGTAATTCAAAGTGCAATAGTATTATAAATAGCAATCTTCAATTTCAACATGTACTGCCAATGGCCTGCAGAGAAACAAATTGTAAAAGAACCCGCCTACAGTTACCTTCAATTCTTCCTCGAGTCAAAAGTGTTTTAATGAATAACTTATCCTAAACTCGTACTTCCGCACAGAATGAGAAAGTAAAAACATACGCTCCAGATTTCTCCCACCTATATTATTCCCTTCATTAAATTCTCCCCTCAGGCTATCAGTTGTTTTCCCCTTCAAAATGGCCCTCTTCCTGTCAGACAGAAAATTCAATAAAGAAAGTTCTTGTGTTTTCTTTTATGTCAAAAATGCCATCAAAAGCTCGTTGTTAATATAACAGTTTACAAATGTCTCTTTCCACCCCTGGACAGTTCAGCCCTCATGGATTTCTTACTGTGTTGTGAACACTGCTTTATTGAAAAATAAATTTAAACTAAATGAACTTAATCAGTGTATTACCGTTCTTAGGTGTCCTAATTCACAACAAAGCCCCACTACATGTTACTTCTTTGCTCACATGCTATAATCAGGACTCGCATAATTTATTAATTTATTCCTGAATGCAAATGCTTGGCCGAGCAAATACGTAATACTCGTACTTCTGGGAAGTAGTAATTACAATGCAGTCTTTAACAATATTGCATTTACATATTTCTAATTCATATATAAATATTTTAAAAAGTTTTGTTTTAGTGTCATCGTTTGCTTGTTTGTAAAAAGACAAATAATAAAGCAGCTCAGCTGTCACAACCGCTCATATCAAATACAGCATTGCAATCACATTAATAAAACAGGGATTGCTATAAAATTATAATTAAGCGATTTGAAAATTAAGAACAAAATTGACATGAATATTACTACTATCAATTTAATACAAAAAGTAAATATTTACGATTTTGTCAGTCTTATTTAGGCTCACTATGACTTCCGGCTGTTGTGATAAGTCACTTCATGATACGTCATGATCATTAATATTTAATAGCGTATTAAAGGCTTTTAGATTTGGTATGGACATTTGAAATCTCGGGTATTCATTCCTGTAAAGTTAGTTTCTCTTAACAAGTATAAAGTATTATATTTTTTATGTAAATATGACATTGTAGGAAACCAAAATATATCCTGGTCACTGTTTAATAGGTTTTGTAGCTGATAAAATCTTAACTGCCCGGATATATTCACAACGCGCATTATATTGTTTTGCTTTCGTTGACTACTTTAATCATGTCCAGGATTCGTCTACTTGTGAGGATATTTACTAAGGGATCGCTACAACGTGCATGTTTATAATACACACATAAATATAATAAATAACCAAAGCCATTAACTTATTAATTAAGTCTGCGATTGTTTAAAGTATGTTTAAAATAAATGAACGACAAATCTCTGTAGGTATTAATAAAATGTACCGCGACGTTGTACTGCTTAAATTCTCGGCCATGTTAAACCACCCTGACAACGGAACTAATAGCGCTCTCAAACGAAATAATAATTCATCAATTTATTTTCTACCCAATAAATTTTGGCCTGGATCACCATACAATATAGTGACGAGTGACGAAATCATACACTTGTCATATATGTTTGCCTTTGTCAAGTGCGGACTTAACATTGTAACTAGTTTTAGACAAACTTTGTGGAGTTTGAATTCAACATAATACCAGCAATGGGGAGCTCACCAAACCGATGGTAACGTAACCTCACTTTCACCTTTGCGCAAACTTAAACAGTGATTTGCAACATACCTTTACAGGTACGCCAATGGCAATTAGTCAAGTCATTTCCGCCAGTATATTATTTCAGGTAATTATAACGTACCACCTAGTACTACGCTTAAATTCAGTCGTAGGCCTACTTAAAACGACCCTGTACACGAGAGGCTGGCCTTTCTCTAGATCCCAATCCAGAAAGTCCTTTTAAAAATGTACGTAATAATAAAACCAAAGTCTTACATTAGTCGCCGAAGTAGAATCGTAGAAAACTAATAGAAATTAAAAGTTTATTCGTGTTATCTCTTACTTCTAAAAGAAGTTTCCAATTTTGTGCGTTCGTTTTCAGTTTCACATTTGCCAGTGTCGATATTGGATTGATCACAGTTCCAATTGTCATTGGTTAGGCAGTACATTAAGTAATTATTTTGTTTTATTCCACACCTTTTAGTGGTTGAATATCCATGTTTATTTTCGAATTAGGTTTACACTATATTACAACAGTAAATTCAAATTGTGTATAGAACTTTAGATAATCAGATTCGCGTAATTTATGTTCGGAATAATCACTGCACATTATTTTGTGTTAACAGAAACAGGTTTGTATTAACGTATTATGTAAGTTTAACGTAACATATGCCCTATTATATCAGACAAAGTAAATACAAATTTGCCATATTCCTTCAGTTGTAATTCATTTAGTAAATATTGTTCGTACATAACTTCATCTTTTATGAATACGCTGTAAATCATCACCAGCATTTATAACTTATATTTAATTGAAATAATATACTTTTTAAAAGTAATATGTAAATTTGTTATGTATTATAAGTTAAAAAAAAATTAATAAAAATTTTAAAGTTTAAATTATTAGATATTTTTACAGCATACGTATAAACTATAGCCTATGTTTATAAAACACATGTATTATTCAACACATACACAAGAACATTACTTACGCACGCACGCACACACACACGCGCGCGCGCGCATACTTAACACTATACACTGAATAGTTTTTTGGCCTATTATTGTACCTAATACAAGAACTAAATAAACACTTTGCAATTATAGTGGTTAGGCCTTGCTAAATATAAAGTTAAATAAAATTTAAGAAATAATTTATACAGAAACTGAAAAGAAGACGAGATTTCGATAACATTCTACACCACAAAGAAGAGTACAGAAACTATTGTACAATATGCCATCATTTAAGTAAATAACTACTGAAGTTTTTTTGACAGAAGATAAAAATCTATAATCGGTTATAGAAAAATACTTTTCCTGTAAAAACTGAAAAACCCTTTTTTAAACCCCAAAACATGTTTTTTGCATAATGTTTGTGTGCTACTATTTGACGGCGATTATAATAAAGAGGAAATGAATAATGGCAATTCAAGGAGAAAATTAGTCATTTTCGAACCTAAATAAAAAACAAGTACTGTATTCCTAAGATTTACAGTGTCATCTCAAGGATTACGGTTGCAAGTCGAAAAGCGTTAAAATGAATCGGTTTAGTTACTGTTCCTATTTTAATTAATAATATTTTTCACAAACTTTATTTCTATTGCGAATTTTTTAATGGCAATAGTGTAGTTTTTTCAATTTTTCTTGTTTTTAAAGGATTTGTTATTTGATGAGCATGGACGATTCACAGCAAAGTTTCTTTAAAATAATTTTGAAAGACATAAATGTAACAAAAAGTTCTGAATGTGTCCTGTGAATGGTTCTTAGAAAGACTATAGAATAAGGAAAAGTAGGTCGTTATACATGACTGGTAAAGCTGCTGAGAAACGCCGAATTGGCAGCAAAAAACAATAGAATTCAATAGGAATCAATTTCTATAGAACGTATATTTCTAAAATCTGTTTGTCAAACACTTGAATACAAAAGATATCTATAGAAGTGAAGGATCCTCCTTTAGTCAACTCAAATATCATTCAGTTTGAAAAATAACAGAGTTTGCAGAGAAAGATTTACTCATAGATATAGCATTAAAAGGAAACGGAATGCTGTATAGAGATATAGAAAGAGGGGCGCCATTAAAGCAAACGATACCTTAAGAAATAAAACCTTTTCATGACTCTAGAGCAAGTCTCAACTCTGCAAACATTTCCTTACAATTTTACCTCCTTACGTTCTACAACTAAGCTAGAAATAATAAAGACATGCTGACTCGTTCTAAAATTAGACAAACTGAAATCTTTTGTCCAATGCCTCATTATATAGAGCTATCGTTTTTTGTACTTATACAAATTTGCAAAAATAATGTAATATTCCTGAATTATAACGAAACAACCTTAAGTAATAGATTAGTTATTGAAACATAGCTATATATCATTTTTAAACACTAAAGGAAAATTTAATGTTGGTAAATTAGTAGGGTATTAGTAACCGGTTTATATAATAGACTGAGGACAGCGGTCTTCACTAGAAGTTGTTAGAGTGCCAGACAGTTTGCATAAAGGTTTCCTCAGCGCCGAAAGTACAAGTGGCACAACAATAATTTACAAACAGTAGGATTATATTATAAGTTTGATACATCACTGAAACGAATCAGCTGTTTTGGATATAAAAATTTAAGAAAATGTATTTTACTTAACTACAGGAACAACTAAATTTGTTAATTATTTAAAGCCGAAGGACGAAATCTTTCACAGTTCTCTATGGCATCTATGTTAGCAAGTTAGGAAGAAACTAAAACTGCTAAAATGTTTTCATCGTTTTCACTTGTTAACCCAGATTTGTACTTGTAGATTCACATAGCCTACATATGTACATACAAACACACATAATATTTTCTGAGCACAGTTCCTTAAGTTAGGAAATTTGTCTTTTTCAACTCCTTTCCAAAACTTTCCAAAACTAATAGTGAGCTTTATCCTATTTTTCTTCAGAAATAGCATCGCCACCGAAATGCTGTTCTAATTCCTAACACGCTGAGCGCCGCAAAAAACTCGTTCTATGGCCCGCGTAGTGAGGATATCAGCTAAGGATGAATGATTCAGAGATATTTTAATATTGTTTGAGTGAAAGAGTGTAGAAAGAAGAAACATATGTACGATATATTTACTATCGGAAATAACACAGCAATCGTATGAATACGGTTTTAGAAGAAACAAGTTAAATTTCGTAAAAAAAAATAAAATGTTAAACACATGTTGAAGAAAATAAACAAAAATTGTGAACAAAAATAGTGGTTTATTTTACAACATAAGTTTTTAGTACTTTTGGAATATTATGATTGAATAGGTGTTTCTGGAAAAAAAATCAGCAAAATAATATAAATAAAAAGGTTTACAAAGAAAAGATAATTATTATGATTCCTAAAAGTAAATCAAATATGCAGAAGTGACTAAGAAATTAAACTTTATGAGCTAGCGTCAATTTTGGAAATCATAATATATTTCTATCGGCTCTACAAAACAAATATATATAAGCTATCGACAACTGGAAATCAATTTATTTTCCATATTTTGGGTTAAATTAAAATGGCTAAATTCATTAGAATCATGTACATTTAAGTTCTATTGCGTATCTGGTATTCCAAACAATTAAGAGAAGGAATAACGTGTTCATTTAAAGTCTATTTCATGTCTGTTATTCCAAACAATTAAGAGAAGAAACATTCATTGTTGACTGAAACTATTTAAAGAAAAGAACTTTTAAAACTTAAATAAAATTCGAAAACAAAGAGATAAAACGCTGTCTTCCGGACTAAAGCGAACCTTTTTGTGTTTACTCGTTTCAGCACGTTGCCTGCTACTTAGATGAAAGTAAGTCATTAACTAAGCTGTATTGGCAGCGTATGGTAATTCACTTACAGACACAATGACGCTGTAATGGTCCGGGTTTTAATGGGAATTCTTCTGTTAATAAGCAGCAGGTAATTGCTAGAGATTCAATAACCCCCGGATTTTTAAAAGGCAAGTTGGGGTGAGCGGTATAGGCCACTTGAGAAATTCTGATCTGGAATTACTCACGGATGCGTGATTAATTCTTTGGGAATAATTGCTTTAACTCCCGTCGGTATTAACTTTTCCGTGAATACAAGCAAGCGAACTTGCTTACGTGAACCGACCCTATTTCCCCTAATTAGTTTATTGACAAGCAACTAGAAGGTGCACTACTCGTATTTGTTTGTTTGTTTGTTCGTAATTATGTGTACACTATAATGTTAGTTTTGGTCGTTTTTACTGACAGGCATTAAAACTTACGTGAAAATAAATACATTATAATACGTACGTACATTTATAATTTTATATACGTATATGCACCTTTTACAATTATTTTATAGAGAAACAGAAGACGTAACGAGTTTTGTTTAATTTCTTGGTTCCAAAACATTTTTGTCCTTAAAGGAAAACTACCAAAGGTTTTTCTTTAAATTTTAAAACGTATTTGCTTTTAACTTCGATATTGTAATTTGTAACACGAGATTCAAGACTAACCTTATTAAGCAGCAGTGGGACATTGTTCTTGTAATTTAAAAGTATGGACAATAATATAACAAAAATAATGAGTAAAATATTTGGATGTAGGACAGTCTGCCAGCCACCCTTTGGTTTGACGAGGATAGCCAGGTAGTTAATCCATTTTAGGACTTACTGCCAGTCAGCCCCCTTTCTCTCCCTCACTCTCTGAAAAAGGGGAAGTGAGATAAAGAGACGGAATAGACTTTCCACTCCAGTAAGTAGACCTAGAGTTTAAGAGGTTCTTGGTAATCCAACTCCCCTTTCTAACTAGTTTGACGGGTCGGCCTTTGATACTACTTTGCCCCATTTTGTTCGTTGTCGAAAAAGTGTAGGCCTAATTTAATTATTTTCATAAAACTATGAAAGAAAGTAATCTTGACACGACCAAAGTCTTATCATAGTTGTTGATTGAAAGACTCACCAATTATACTGATAGGATAAAAAATCCATTTTTTTAAAAATTCTACAAGGAAGAAAAAAGTAGAGAGATGAGTATCAAAACGTTAAAATTACTACAAAGAAAACCCGCTGTTTTTAGGAATTAAGAAAATGTTATTGTTAAAACTTCGAAAATAAATGCAATTTTTAATTTCGATATTATCAAATTCTCTTACGAAGTATACGCAAAATTATTCATTATTAAACAAACACTTAATTCTCTACGTTTTAAACTAAAAAAATGTTTTATCTTGTATTATTTTTAACAAAATTTATATCTATATAGGGTTAAAGTTGTAATAAACAAATTTGAAATTTAAACAAAATGGTACTAAAACTAGAGCGACGCCAAACATACACCTAATATGTAACACATATTTACATTTACCAAAAAAGACAAACATTTAACATTATTCACACCAGTATTAATTATGTTTGCGGAGAAAACTTTTAATTAATGCTGAAAATTCAAATAAAAGGACTACTATAAAAAAGAAAGAAGCAAAAAGTTTAGTTTTAAGAAACATTATATTTATCAATTTTTTAGGTAATTTAATGAAAGAATAAATAAACCCATTCAGAATCCACCCATTGTCTATGGTAAACCCTCAAGAAATGAAAATAATGTAAAGTAAACTGTGAAATATTAGATGTAAACACACTACACCAAACAACACGAACAAAAACTTACAGATTATTCACATAAATTAACACATGACTTTACTATTTTAACATCTGGCACACAAAGTATTTACTTTTAAAAAGGTTCTTAGGTGGCTCTATGAAAAAGATATATATATATATATATATATATATATATATATAATATATATATATATTTTGTTCGTGTTGTTTGGTGTAGTGTGTTTACATCTAATATTTCACAGTTTACTTTACATTATTTTCATTTCTTGAGGGTTTACCATAGACAATGGGTGGATTCTGAATGGGTTTATTTATTCTTTCATTAAATTACCTAAAAAATTGATAAATATAATGTTTCTTAAAACTAAACTTTTTGCTTCTTTCTTTTTTATAGTAGTCCTTTTATTTATATATATATATATATATATATATATATATATATATATATATATATATATATATATATTTGCACAAGGTTTCAAATTGACGAGATCATTTTAAGTATATGGACTGGTTGTTTGTAGTGTTATTTACGTTCATGGCTAAATTAAGCTTTACTGGTATTCCATTTAATTAAACGTGTATTAGTTTTAACTAATTTGTATGTAAAGTAAAGCAAAGTAGTATTTCATCCGGTCATGTAAGACAATAGTATTTTAAGAATGGTTTAGTTATGGGTCGTTTACAACCACACTTGTGCGAAGTTTATACGAGTCAGAGCTTTCTCTTCTTCTCTCGCAACCCCCTCCCCCACATCCACTGTAACCCCCACAATGTACCTGCGGCTGGCATATTGTCCGGCCCCTGCTTCTTGACAGGGGTCATAAACCGCCGCTGTCAGACTGTCCGTTTCCCAAAATATTTGCACCAACACTATAACTATACAGACGAATCATAGAGTGTCTGTCTCCACCAGGAGTGCTTTTGTACCAACACATTAAAAAATGTCAATCGTTTAAACACTACATGCAGTATACTCCTTTACAATATGCCAACTAAAAAACTTAAACAAATGTTTGACCAACTCGTAACCTTAGTAATAACATTAATTTTAACACCTACAATAATATTCATAAAATCAGATTCACATATATGCTCTTACATTAAGTAAATATTTTTTTTTACAAACATAGAATAATACATAAACTGGAAATTTACTTACTGATATCCAGTGCTATAGTTACTTCATAGCCTAATAAAGCTAATTAAATAATCATTTTAAAGCCGGAATGATTTTCTCAGGAAAAAGGGAAAATAGAGTTGAATGGCGTAGGAGGGGAGACGCACAGAGATGGATGTTGTTCATTATCTCTGGATTTTGTCTTTTTTTCTAATTAATTCACTGCAAACTTCCTTTGTCTTCATTTACTTTTTAAAAAGTGTCTTTAGTAATTTAAATATTGCTAGTCTTAGGGTTACGCAAGATGGATGAGGGATTGGCTAAAATAACAGAAAAGCCCAAGATTATTTAAAGAATTCATTATCTAATCGATTTAAATTTTATCAATACGTATTGCATTTAACAATATATCCAGTTTTTTCAAGGGCAAATACAGCGTTTTCTTTGCATAATTTTAGCTAAAATACTTTTATTTCTTTTAATTATTTAAAAACTAAACAAATTATTCTAAACAATGGTACATTTATAATAAATTAGGTTTTAAATCTTTCTTTTACAGTTACGAATATATCATGTACTTTTAGTTATGTTAGGTTATTACCAAAATATTTACACGGACAAAACTCACTTGGTATGACTATTTGTACAGACAGATTTTTCAGTTTTGGCTGAGTTTTAACTTATATTTCACTGATTTATTTTCTTTCTAAGTTAGTTCAAGTCTGCTTTAGTGCACACAGTCTATATTTACATTCCTTTTTCCGATTTCAGTGTTTGATTTTTAAATTGGATGTTTTTGTAGCTTAGTTTGTTCTTATGTTCACGTTTCACTTACGTGTGTGTTTTCACAGCTATTTTTACTTTTCATCGATTACGTTTGGCTCACTTGCTTCATTTTTCTTCGAATATTCTGCTTTTTTTAAAATTTTATCTCTACCTTCTGCACGTTTCTTCTCGGGAGCCACTGAACTAGAGATGCTTATGTTTCCTGTTCGTTTTTTTGTTTGTCGTTTCAAGCAGGAGTCCCACTAAATTCTTCCTTTATTACTTTCCTTTTATATAGGCTTTTGTGGTGGAAAACCTCCACCGTTACAATAATCTATTCACAATTTTCATGCCATTTTCTTTACATATATTCCGTTTCATCCCGTGACGTGGTTAACGGCTTATTTGGATCTTGTTCAAGTGAATATGCCTTGCACATTTCAATAGTTCTAAAAGACGGGCTGTAATGTAACTCAGAATACATTTATCGAGCCAATAGTAACAAAATCTTTTTTTTGCAATATATCAACTTTGTGCGATTGGGTTCAATGCAATCTTGCAAGTTATGGTTGCAATTAATTTCAAATTATAATTTGTTTCGTTTGAACGAGTTATTTTATACCCATAAATTGGCGCGTGCTGATGCATGTGTGTGTTCGCGCGCGTGGAAGCGCGATCGTTCGCCTTTCCAGTACCCACACTTTTATTTTAAATGTTTGTTTCTTCCTCACGTTATCTTAGTTATTGGATATAACATTCAATATGTTTTCTTTCACTAATGATCTTTCATTTTATCCTTAGTTCATATACTTCATTATTTTTTATTTTACATTTCGTCTTGACCATATCTTTTCTTTGTAAACCTTTTTATTTATATTATTTTGCTGATTTTTTTTCCAGAAACACCTATTCAATCATAATATTCCAAAAGTACTAAAAACTTATGTTGTAAAATAAACCACTATTTTTGTTCACAATTTTTGTTTATTTTCTCCAACATGTGTTTAACATTTTATTTTTTTTTACGAAATTTAACTTGTTTCTTCTAAAACCGTATTCATACGATTGCTGTGTTATTTCCGATAGTAAATATATCGTACATATGTTTCTTCTTTCTACACTCTTTCACTCAAACAATATTAAAATATCTCTGAATCATTCATCCTTAGCTGATATCCTCACTACGCGGGCCATAGAACGAGTTTTTTGCGGCGCTCAGCGTGTTAGGAATTAGAACAGCATTTCGGTGGCGTTGCTATTTCTGAAGAAAAATATGATAAAGCTCACTATTAGTTTTGGAAAGTTTTGGAAAGGAGTTGAAAAAGACAAATTTCCTAACTTAAGGGACTGTGCTCAGAAAATATTATGTGTGTTTGTATGTACATATGTAGGCTATGTGAATCTACAAGTACAAATCTGGGTTAACAAGTGAAAACGATGAAAACATTTTAGCAGTTTTAGTTTCTTCCTAACTTGCTAACATAGATGCCATAGAGAACTGTGAAAGATTTCGTCCTTCGGCTTTAAATAATTAACAAATTTAGTTGTTCCTGTAGTTAAGTAAAATACATTTTCTTAAATGTTTATATCCAAAACAGCTGATTCGTTTCAGTGATGTATCAAACTTATAATATAATCCTACTGTTTGTAAATTATTGTTGTGTCACTTGTACTTTCGGCGCTGAGGAAACCTTTATGCAAACTGTCTGGCACTCTAACAACTTCTAGTGAAGACCGCTGTCCTCAGTCTATTATATAAACCGGTTACTAATACCCTACTAATTTACCAACATTAAATTTTCCTTTAGTGTTTAAAAATGATATATAGCTATGTTTCAATAACTAATCTATTACTTAAGGTTGTTTCGTTATAATTCAGGAATATTACATTATTTTTGCAAATTTGTATAAGTACAAAAAACGATAGCTCTATATAATGAGGCATTGGACAAAAGATTTCAGTTTGTCTAATTTTAGAACGAGTCAGCATGTCTTTATTATTTCTAGCTTAGTTGTAGAACGTAAGGAGGTAAAAGGAGGTAAAAGAATGTAAGGAAATGTTTGCAGAGTAGCATTAAAGAAAATAAAATGACTTAAAAAAGGCAAAATAGAACAGAAAATAATAAAGGATGCGAGGCGATGTGAGTTACTTGTAGTATAAAGCTCTTCCTCGCTACACTTAAAGCAATGAATTACCGTTGTTGGGAATAATGAATGGGTCTGCATAGATATAATTATTACATATGGAAATGTTTATTTGAGGTGTTTAAGACAAAACCCCGAGTGGGACGCCCATCTTCTTCCAGTACACATAGTTGCAGGAACAATCAAAATGAAAATAATGAAAAACCAACAGCCGTACTTTCTTTACAGCTTCCGCATTAAATAATCAATAAAAATAATAAAGTAATAACACAACAAGAGAGAAGATAAAAATTGTGCTGATAAGGTAGTGAAAATATTTCATGATTGAAGATGAGGAGCAATAATTTCTAAATATTTATTAACCGCCAAAATATCTTAGCAGAGGCGGTAATAATATACTATTTCAATATAAAAATATGTATATTTTATATAAACCTATGTGTATTTCGTTTTTAATTGCCAATCTATAGTAATCTTCTTATTCATCGACAAATGGTTTTTGAATCCATGCAACTTTAATGAAACAAAGAACTGCTAAATAATGTGTATTATAAATAAATATGTAATATATTGTTGTTCGCTTCATATATTCTTGTGGTGCAGAAATCAGTAAAAGTGGAAATATGAACCTTTCTATATTAGATTTTTTAATGCTTTCATATTGTCTTTTCAGATCAATAAAGGTATTCATGGACCTGGAGTTAAATTTAGAAAGCACTCCACTTTCCTAAACAAATCTACTAAATAGGCAGAGTTAGTAGAAAAGTTATATAAGAAAAAACATTTTAAAATATAATATGATTTTTAAGAAGAAAAACTGAACTCTTCTTTTAATTAAAACAGGCTTTTGACGACATTTCTACGGAAATCAAACTCACATACCAAAATAATACACATACAATACAGTATATTATACTACTCTTGAGTATAAAATTGATGAGTGAAGACGAATTTAATTCAGAATAGTATGCAGAGATCGATGCTGGTTGAGGACAACACTGCCATCTCTCTCCACGTCTCTGCTACGTACACGTCTCTCACAGCAAGCAGTTAAGGAAGCAGATTGACAGCGAGGTGGCAACACCCCTGAGGAAATGGCAACCTGCCAATACCATCATGTATCTGTCCTCTTAAACCACGGCTGGAAATTAAGCTATACATTTTCATTCTTCATATAGCTTTTCAAAATGGATGCTGTAAACAAGACCTTTTAAACTGCTTCATAACGTGTAAAGGAGGCTTTTTCATGTAGCTCTAGTCTGTGTATCTGATACACTAGACTTACATGCCCACACGCAACAAAAGCCATAAATCATACTCAATAGAACAATATGAAATATACAGTCATAGAACATACATAAAAATGACATCCTAAATGAAGAAACATGGCACAGATCACACATACTCTTCGATCACATCACTTCTAACTTTCAAAAAATGGTACCGAGGAAGCCCAACTGCAGCAATCCTATCGGCAAATATACGAGGCTGAAGAAGTCGTAAGACGAAAACGTTTCCTCCAAGTGTAAGTTAACAATTTACCAATCTTTAGTTAACAAAAAGTCTGGCCGCAAGTAGTAGCAAAAAATGTAATAAGTAATTAACAACCAGCTCGTCATGAACAGCAACAAGATTTCGATATTTAACTGATAACATTTGTATGTGTAAATTTTGGTCCATATTTTGTCTATAACTGTTCTGTAAAATATTCAGCGCGACAATATAGCTCAAGGGGGGTGTTTTTTAACTGATACCAAAACTGGTTTACTGTCTCAGGTGAACGTATCTTAGTACAAAGTCCAATACAATTAATTCGCATCAAGTTGTTCCAATAAAATGTGTCAATCAATATTTTCATCAGATGTTTCCAGAAATGATTTTTAAAATAGTCGACCCTACATTATATTATTTTTTGCAAAATATCGATTTAAAATATCTGTATTTCAATCGGTTACTTCATCACCATGCATATTAAATGTTAAGGTACAAAGACGAGAAATTATCCGACCACGAAGACCTTGAGACGACTGTTTCGGTCATGATTCTAATAACATTATTTTGACCATTTCAGTATCTACTGTAAAACCTAAACCATCTCCAGTGTGGTGAGTTATATTATGGTGTTTTGTAAAATACTTTATCCGTGTACGAAATACTAAGTTCGTAAGTGTTTCTCGAGCAAAATAATTTTCAAATATTTTCCTATTACATGAACCTATTTTTCTTTCTCAACATTCTACGTGCTTACTAACATACTCAGAATATATACATTTAAAGATTTGATATCATACTATTTGTATTCACTAAGTTTATACAGAACACATACGTTTCTACAACTCACTAAATGAATCACGCCAACAATAGATAAATTCGAACTTGCACCACTAAGATGCAACTGTTGACACTACGATGATTTTAGAGCTCGCGATGAGTGGCATCAAAATTAATGCATCACCTAACAGTGTTCCATTTCTGCAAACCTATGACAAGCGTAACGCGTTACAAATAAAAAGCTTGTTATTTTACTTTAATAACAACCCTAGCGGCCGTGTTGTAAACTAATCATGTACTTGCAACTTCATCGAATTTCCTAAACAATGGGTTCCAGTTAATTGAAATGTTCTCAACGAAGTTATTTTAAACGGCGTTAAAGTGAAACAGCACTTAAAATATACCTTTTGGTAATTTGATTATTTATCTGAAAGCACAATTGTATAAAACAATTGTTGTGTTAACAATATATTTTGTCGCCTCCTTTGAGCGAATATGTGCCCCAAACATAAAGTTGTATACAGAGGAAGGTTGATAAATAAATTAGGGAAAATAACTCTAGATCTACTTTTATTAATGTGAATAACACTTTAATGTTCTTACTAGTATTATCTGTAAGTCCGTGCAAATGTTTAAACCACTGTTAATTCGCTATTGTATTATTCCGTATTACATAGTTAATGTAATATTTTTGCACTTAAAATATTGGCCGCATCCTATAGTTTCCTTTGCTGAAATATGCTTTGGGTACGTGCCAAGAGAAAACGCCTTAAAAAAAGAACGGTATTATTTTTTTTGTAAATTTGTGGTTAATTTTTAGCAAGTGCCTTGTTGATTGGCCTTTATTTATTTAGGCATTGGTACGCCCGTTTTTTTAAAAGTTGGGTAAGAACCTTTTTAATTGATTTCATCTGAAATCGAATGAAATAATTACGAAATGAATGAAATCAAATTATTATCATTGACTTTATTTTGCTATTTTATATCTTTTATAGATATAACTTAATCTTCTTTCGTCAGTTAACGTAGCTATTTAATAATAAAACCTACACTCAAACTAATTACTTTCATTATATCGAAACCATTGATATTTTAACCGTTATATTTTGCGTGTTGTACTGCAGTGAAATTCAATGAACGTTATTTGATAAAATAAACGTACTTATTGAGAGTGAACTAGTTTTATTATTAGGTAAGTTAATTGACAAATTATTTTCCAGTAATTAAATTATATTAGGCCATGTCATACACCTTCTTGTTCAACTTAAGACGTTTTCTAAATGTATCTTATTTTTCTATCTTCTTGTTCAACTTGAGACGATTCCTAAATGTATCTTATTTCTCTATCTTCTTGATCAACTTAAGACGATTCCTAAATGTATCTTTTTTCTCTTTCCCCTTGTTCAACTTGAGACGATTCCTAAATGTATCTTATTTCGCTATCTTGTTGTTCAACTTAAGACGATTCCTAAATGCATCTTATTTCTCTAGCTTGTTGTTCAACTTAAGACGATTCCTAAATGTATCTTTTTTCTCTTTCCCCTTGTTCAACTTAAGACGATTCCTAAATGTATCTTATTTCTCTATCTTGTTGTTCAACTTAAGACGATTCCTAAATTCATCTTATTTCGCTATCTTGTTGTTCAACTTAAGACGATTCCTAAATTCATCTTATTTCTCTATCTTGTTGTTCAACTTAAGACGATTCCTAAATGTATCTTATTTCTCTATCTTGTTGTTCAACTTAAGACGATTCCTAAATTCATCTTATTTCTCTATCTTGTTGTTCAACTTAAGACGATTCCTAAATTCATCTTATTTCGCTATCTTGTTGTTCAACCTAAGACGATTCCTAAATGTATCTTATTTCTCTATCTTCTTGTTCAACTTAAGACGATTCCTAAATGTATCTTATTTCTCTATCTTGTTGTTCAACCTAAGACGATTCCTAAATGTATCTTTTTTCTCTTTCCCCTTGTTCAACTTAAGACGATTCCTAAATGCATCTTATTTCTCTATCTTGTTGTTCAACTTAAGACGATTCCTAAATGTATCTTATTTCTCTAGCTTGTTGTTCAACTTAAGACGATTCATAAATGTATCTTTTTTCTCTTTCCCCTTGTTCAACTTAAGACGATTCCTAAATGCATCTTATTTCTCTATCTTGTTGTGCAACTTAAGACGATTCCTAAATGTATCTTATTTCTCTATCTTCTTGTTCAACCTAAGACAATTCCTAAATGCATCTTATTTCTCTAGCTTGTTGTTCAACTTAAGACGATTCATAAATGTATCTTTTTTCTCTTTCCCCTTGTTCAACTTAAGACGATTCCTAAATGCATCTTATTTCTCTATCTTGTTGTGCAACTTAAGACGATTCCTAAATGTATCTTATTTCTCTATCTTCTTGTTCAACCTAAGAAGATTCCTAAATGTATCTTATTTCTCTATCTTGGTGTTCAACCTAAGACGATTCCTAAATGTATCTTATTTCTCTATCTTCTTGTTCAACTTAAGACGATTCCTAAATGTATCTTATTTCTCTATCTTCTTGTTCAACCTAAGACGATTCCTAAATGTATCTTATTTCTCTATCTTGGTGTTCAACATAAGACGATTCCTAAATTCATCTTATTTCGCTATCTTGTTGTTCAACCTAAGACGATTCCTAAATGTATCTTATTTCTCTATCTTCTTGTTCAACTTAAGACGATTCCTAAATGTATCTTATTTCTCTATCTTGGTGTTCAACATAAGACGATTCCTAAATTCATCTTATTTCGCTATCTTGTTGTTCAACCTAAGACGATTCCTAAATGTATCTTATTTCTCTATCTTGGTGTTCAACATAAGACGATTCCTAAATGTATCTTATTTCTCTATCTTCTTGTTCAACTTAAGACGATTCCTAAATGTATCTTATTTCTCTATCTTCTTGTTCAACTTAAGACGATTCCTAAATGTATCTTATTTCTCTATCTTGTTGTGCAACTTAAGACGATTCCTAAATGTATCTTATTTCTCTATCTTCTTGTTCAACCTAAGACGATTCCTAAATGTATCTTATTTCTCTATCTTGGTGTTCAACATAAGACGATTCCTAAATTCATCTTATTTCGCTATCTTGTTGTTCAACCTAAGACGATTCCTAAATGTATCTTATTTCTCTATCTTCTTGTTCAACTTAAGACGATTCCTAAATGTATCTTATTTCTCTATCTTGTTGTTCAACTTAAGACGATTCCTAAATGTATCTTATTTCTCTATCTTGTTGTTCAACCTAAGACGATTCCTAAATGTATCTTTTTTCTCTTTCCCCTTGTTCAACCTAAGACGATTCCTAAATGTATCTTATTTCTCTATCTTGGTGTTCAACATAAGACGATTCCTAAATGTATCTTATTTCTCTATCTTGTTGTTCAACTTAAGACGATTAATAAATGTATCTTATTTCTCTATCTTGGTGTTCAACATAAGACGATTCCTAAATGTATCTTTTTTCTCTTTCCCCTTGTTCAACCTAAGACGATTCCTAAATGTATCTTATTTCTCTATCTTCTTGTTCAACCTAAGACGATTCCTAAATGTATCTTATTTCTCTATCTTCTTGTTCAACCTAAGACGATTCCTAAATGTATCTTATTTCTCTATCTTGGTGTTCAACATAAGACGATTCCTAAATTCATCTTATTTCGCTATCTTGTTGTTCAACCTAAGACGATTCCTAAATGTATCTTATTTCTCTATCTTCTTGTTCAACCTAAGACGATTCCTAAATGTATCTTATTTCTCTATCTTCTTGTTCAACCTAAAACGATTCCTAAATGTATCTTTTTTCTCTTTCCCCTTGTTCAACCTAAGACGATTCCTAAATGTATCTTTTTTCTCTTTCCCCTTGTTCAACCTAAGACGATTCCTAAATGTATCTTATTTCTCTATCTTCTTGTTCAACTTAAGACGATTCCTAAATGTATCTTATTTCTCTATCTTGGTGTTCAACATAAGACGATTCCTAAATTCATCTTATTTCGCTATCTTGTTGTTCAACCTAAGACGATTCCTAAATGTATCTTATTTCTCTATCTTGGTGTTCAACATAAGACGATTCCTAAATGTATCTTATTTCTCTATCTTCTTGTTCAACTTAAGACGATTCCTAAATGTATCTTATTTCTCTATCTTCTTGTTCAACTTAAGACGATTCCTAAATGTATCTTATTTCTCTATCTTGTTGTTCAACTTAAGACGATTCCTAAATGTATCTTATTTCTCTATCTTCTTGTTCAACCTAAGACGATTCCTAAATGTATCTTATTTCTCTATCTTGGTGTTCAACATAAGACGATTCCTAAATTCATCTTATTTCGCTATCTTGTTGTTCAACCTAAGACGATTCCTAAATGTATCTTATTTCTCTATCTTCTTGTTCAACTTAAGACGATTCCTAAATGTATCTTATTTCTCTATCTTGTTGTTCAACTTAAGACGATTCCTAAATGTATCTTATTTCTCTATCTTGTTGTTCAACCTAAGACGATTCCTAAATGTATCTTTTTTCTCTTTCCCCTTGTTCAACCTAAGACGATTCCTAAATGTATCTTATTTCTCTATCTTGGTGTTCAACATAAGACGATTCCTAAATGTATCTTATTTCTCTATCTTGTTGTTCAACTTAAGACGATTAATAAATGTATCTTATTTCTCTATCTTGGTGTTCAACATAAGACGATTCCTAAATGTATCTTTTTTCTCTTTCCCCTTGTTCAACCTAAGACGATTCCTAAATGTATCTTATTTCTCTATCTTGTTGTTCAACTTAAGACGATTCCTAAATGTATCTTATTTCTCTATCTTGTTGTTCAACCTAAGACGATTCCTAAATGTATCTTTTTTCTCTTTCCCCTTGTTCAACTTAAGACGATTCCTAAATGTATCTTATTTCTCTATCTTGGTGTTCAACATAAGACGATTCCTAAATGTATCTTATTTCTCTATCTTGTTGTTCAACTTAAGACGATTAATAAATGTATCTTATTTCTCTATCTTGGTGTTCAACATAAGACGATTCCTAAATGTATCTTTTTTCTCTTTCCCCTTGTTCAACCTAAGACGATTCCTAAATGTATCTTATTTCTCTATCTTGGTGTTCAACATAAGACGATTCCTAAATGTATCTTATTTCTCTATCTTCTTGTTCAACTTAAGACGATTCCTAAATGTATCTTATTTCTCTATCTTGGTGTTCAACATAAGACGATTCCTAAATGTATCTTTTTTCTCTTTCCCCTTGTTCAACCTAAGACGATTCCTAAATGTATCTTATTTCTCTATCTTGGTGTTCAACATAAGACGATTCCTAAATGTATCTTATTTCTCTATCTTCTTGTTCAACTTAAGACGATTCCTAAATGTATCTTATTTCTCTATCTTCTTGTTCAACTTAAGACGATTCCTAAATGTATCTTATTTCTCTATCTTGTTGTGCAACTTAAGACGATTAATAAATGTATCTTATTTCTCTATCTTGGTGTTCAACATAAGACGATTCCTAAATGTATCTTTTTTCTCTTTCCCCTTGTTCAACCTAAGACGATTCCTAAATGTATCTTATTTCTCTATCTTGGTGTTCAACATAAGACGATTCCTAAATGTATCTTATTTCTCTATCTTCTTGTTCAACTTAAGACGATTCCTAAATGTATCTTATTTCTCTATCTTGTTGTTCAACCTAAGACGATTCCTAAATGTATCTTTTTTCTCTTTCCCCTTGTTCAACTTAAGACGATTCCTAAATGTATCTTATTTCTCTATCTTGGTGTTCAACATAAGACGATTCCTAAATGTATCTTTTTTCTCTTTCCCCTTGTTCAACCTAAGACGATTCCTAAATGTATCTTATTTCTCTATCTTGGTGTTCAACATAAGACGATTCCTAAATGTATCTTATTTCTCTATCTTCTTGTTCAACTTAAGACGATTCCTAAATGTATCTTATTTCTCTATCTTCTTGTTCAACTTAAGACGATTCCTAAATGCATCTTATTTCTCTATCTTGGTGTTCAACATAAGACGATTCCTAAATGTATCTTTTTTCTCTTTCCCCTTGTTCAACTTAAGACGATTCCTAAATGTATCTTATTTCTCTATCTTGTTGTTCAACCTAAGACGATTCCTAAATGTATCTTATTTCTCTATCTTGGTGTTCAACTTAAGACGATTCCTAAATGTATCTTATTTCTCTATCTTCTTGTTCAACTTAAGACGATTCCTAAATGTATCTTATTTCTCTATCTTGTTGTTCAACCTAAGACGATTCCTAAATGTATCTTTTTTCTCTTTCCCCTTGTTCAACTTAAGACGATTCCTAAATGCATCTTATTTCTCTATCTTGTTGTTCAACTTAAGACGATTCCTAAATGTATCTTATTTCTCTAGCTTGTTGTTCAACTTAAGACGATTCCTAAATGTATCTTTTTTCTCTTTCCCCTTGTTCAACTTAATACGATTCCTAAATGCATCTTATTTCTCTATCTTGTTGTTCAACTTAAGACGATTCCTAAATGTATCTTATTTCTCTAGCTTGTTGTTCAACTTAAGACGATTCCTAAATGTATCTTTTTTCTCTTTCCCCTTGTTCAACTTAAGACGATTCCTAAATGCATCTTATTTCTCTATCTTCTTGTTCAACCTAAGACGATTCCTAAATGTATCTTATTTCTCTATCTTGGTGTTCAACTTAAGACGATTCCTAAATGTATCTTATTTCTCTATCTTCTTGTTCAACCTAAGACGATTCCTAAATGTATCTTATTTCTCTATCTTGGTGTTCAGCTTAAGACGATTCCTAAATGTATCTTATTTCTCTATCTTCTTGTTCAACCTAAGACGATTCCTAAATGTATCTTATTTCTCTATCTTGGTGTTCAGCTTAAGACGATTCCTAAATGTATCTTATTTCTCTATCTTCTTGTTCAACTTAAGACGATTCCTAAATGTATCTTATTTCTCTATCTTGTTGTTCAACTTAAGACGATTCCTAAATGTATCTTATTTCTCTATCTTCTTGTTCAACCTAAGACGATTCCTAAATGTATCTTATTTCTCTATCTTGGTGTTCAGCATAAGACGATTCCTAAATGTATCTTATTTCTCTATCTTCTTGTTCAACCTAAGACCATTCCTAAATCTATCTTATTTCTCTATCTTGGTGTTCAGCTTAAGACGATTCCTAAATGTATCTTATTTCTCTATCTTCTTGTTCAACCTAAGACGATTCCTAAATGTATCTTATTTCTCTATCTTGGTGTTCAGCTTAAGACGATTCCTAAATGTATCTTATTTCTCTATCTTCTTGTTCAACTTAAGACGATTCCTAAATGTATCTTATTTCTCTATCTTCTTGTTCAACCTAAGACGATTCCTAAATGTATCTTATTTCTCTATCTTGGTGTTCAGCTTAAGACGATTCCTAAATGTATCTTATTTCTCTATCTTCTTGTTCAACCTAAGACGATTCCTAAATGTATCTTATTTCTCTATCTTGGTGTTCAGCTTAAGACGATTCCTAAATGTATCTTATTTCTCTATCTTCTTGTTCAACCTAAGACGATTCCTAAATGTATCTTATTTCTCTATCTTGGTGTTCAGCTTAAGACGATTCCTAAATGTATCTTATTTCTCTATCTTCTTGTTCAACCTAAGACGATTCCTAAATGTATCTTATTTCTCTATCTTGGTGTTCAGCTTAAGACGATTCCTAAATGTATCTTATTTCTCTATCTTCTTGTTCAACCTAAGACGATTCCTAAATGTATCTTATTTCTCTATCTTGGTGTTCAGCTTAAGACGATTCCTAAATGTATCTTATTTCTCTATCTTCTTGTTCAACCTAAGACGATTCCTAAATGTATCTTATTTCTCTATCTTGGTGTTCAGCTTAAGACGATTCCTAAATGTATCTTATTTCTTTATCTTCTTGTTCAACTTAAGACGATTCCTAAATGTATCTTATTTCTCTATCTTGTTGTTCAACTTAAGACGATTCCTAAATGTATCTTATTTCTCTATCTTCTTGTTCAACCTAAGACGATTCCTAAATGTATCTTATTTCTCTATCTTGGTGTTCAGCTTAAGACGATTCCTAAATGTATCTTATTTCTCTATCTTCTTGTTCAACCTAAGACGATTCCTAAATGTATCTTATTTCTCTATCTTGGTGTTCAGCTTAAGACGATTCCTAAATGTATCTTATTTCTCTATCTTCTTGTTCAACTTAAGACGATTCCTAAATGTATCTTATTTCTCTATCTTCTTGTTCAACTTAAGACGATTCCTAAATGTATCTTATTTCTCTATCTTGTTGTTCAACTTAAGACGATTCCTAAATGTATCTTATTTCTCTATCTTCTTGTTCAACCTAAGACGATTCCTAAATGTATCTTATTTCTCTATCTTGGTGTTCAGCTTAAGACGATTCCTAAATGTATCTTATTTCTCTATCTTCTTGTTCAACCTAAGACGATTCCTAAATGTATCTTATTTCTCTATCTTGGTGTTCAGCTTAAGACGATTCCTAAATGTATCTTATTTCTCTATCTTCTTGTTCAACTTAAGACGATTCCTAAATGTATCTTATTTCTCTATCTTGTTGTTCAACTTAAGACGATTCCTAAATGTATCTTATTTCTCTATCTTCTTGTTCAACCTAAGACGATTCCTAAATGTATCTTATTTCTCTATCTTGGTGTTCAGCTTAAGACGATTCCTAAATGTATCTTATTTCTCTATCTTCTTGTTCAACTTAAGACGATTCCTAAATGTATCTTTTTTCTCTTTCCCCTTGTTCAACTTAAGACGATTCCTAAATGTATCTTATTTCTCTATCTTCTTGTTCAACTTAAGACGATTCCTAAATGTATCTTATTTCTCTATCTTGTTGTTCAACCTAAGACGATTCCTAAATGTATCTTATTTCTCTATCTTCTTGTTCAACTTAAGACGATTCCTAAATGTATCTTATTTCTCTATCTTCTTGTTCAACTTAAGACGATTCCTAAATGTATCTTATTTCTCTATCTTGTTGTTCAACCTAAGACGATTCCTAAATGTATCTTTTTTCTCTTTCCCCTTGTTCAACTTAAGACGATTCCTAAATGCATCTTATTTCTCTATCTTGTTGTTCAACTTAAGACGATTCCTAAATGTATCTTATTTCTCTAGCTTGTTGTTCAACTTAAGACGATTCCTAAATGTATCTTTTTTCTCTTTCCCCTTGTTCAACTTAAGACGATTCCTAAATGCATCTTATTTCTCTATCTTGTTGTTCAACTTAAGACGATTCCTAAATGTATCTTATTTCTCTATCTTCTTGTTCAACCTAAGACAATTCCTAAATGCATCTTATTTCTCTAGCTTGTTGTTCAACTTAAGACGATTCCTAAATGTATCTTATTCCTCTATCTTCTTGTTCAACCTAAGACATTTCCTAAATGTATCTTATTTCTCTATCTTTTTTTTCAACTTAAGACGATTCCTAAATGTATCTTATTTCTCTATCTTTTTTTTCAACTTAAGACGATTCCTAAATGCATCTTATTTCTCTATCTTGGTGTCCAACTTAAGACGATTCCTAAATGTATCTTATTTCTCTTTCCTCTTGTTCAACTTAAGACTATTCCTAAATGTATCCTATTTTTCTATGTTCAACACAGTTTATTTTGCTGAACATTTCCTACAGCACGAAACATTAAAAAAAACAGATAAAACATGATTGTCTAAGAAAAGACGAAAGCGAACGAATGGTGTAAAAGCATCCAGAGGAAGGAAACGAGATGGCAAGTAACAAGAAGATATTATTGTGAAAAAGTAGTTGAAGTATGTTTTTATTCTAAGGGAAAGAATATTTATACCGAAATCTTGTTGCTGTTCATGACGAGCTGGTTGTAAATTACAAATTACACTTTCGTTTTTACTTGCTACCAGACTTTTGTTAACTAAAAGTTGTTAATTGAATATTTATACTATTGAAGAGCCTTCATTAAACACTAAGAAGAAATTAGTAAAGAATACTAGCAAATTCGTGTATTAAACAGAAGTTAGATTTGTCGAAGTGGGAATCATTTTAAATATACGAGTGTAAGGAATCTGAGGACAAGCGGTTTAAAAACGTTTTTGTTAGGTAAGCTATTGATGTTACCACTTTTGGTACAAGCCAGCTGTCAATACAGAGATAGAGTAATACAAACTTTTCCATTACCTAAGTGTTTCTTGTAAAAACTGGGGCAAAGCTATACTGCAATGGAAACTTAAAACTGTTGGATTTACTGCTACAGACAGACTCTCTCCATAGGCAATGCTGTTGCAGTAATATGTAGGCATAATAAACTATTACAAGAATACACGTTTTATTTGCATATAGTTTAGTACATTTAGCTGTTATTAAACTTTAAAAAATCTGAAAATTATCTATACATGCTATTCACCCTTGTAGCTATTTGATAATTTGCAGATAATATATAAGCCTACTGGTAAATAAATATTAAGTCGGAATTAAAAAAGTTGAAGACAGAAAAATATATATATATATATATCTTGCTGCCAGGTAATATAATTTTCAAGTGACGGACTTCTATAATTTTACTAAAAATAAGTTACGATATGGAAAATTTAACTTAATTTTATACATAAAAATAAAACGCGATTATTATTTAGGTCTCTGTAAGTGTCAATTATTTATTTTAAAAAATCACTTATTTTTAGGAGTAAACGTACGTCTATAAAATTACAGGTAGGACAAGGCTTACTACACTTACAAATTTCAAAGCGGTTAAATTAGGGGCACAAACAATGTTACATAGCACACGTAAATCTCTAGTATAATTATTTTAAAAACAAATTGTTAGCACATATTTGGTAAAACGATAAAATGTAACGAGGTATAACTCAAAGCCGTAGTTTCTAGTGGGTCTACAAATCTACTGAACAATACGTATATGGTAATATCGTGGTAACACTACATCGTATATTGCGATCTGACAGTATTTTTGGAGGATCTGTTTTGAATTACAAAGCTTCTGAATTATTACGATGTAGTAATTATTGATATTATATAATTTTTGTGAAAATGCTTTCTTTAAATCAAAACTGTTTGATGACTTATATACTCTTTTTTATCTATATTTAACTCAATTACCCGTTATCTGCATCATCCTTTACAACAGCTGTAACAGTTATCGGTTACAACGAATTTGAATTTGAAGACTCTGATGTTTAAATTTCCCATTAATTATTGTACGCACTGTAAATCTTGGTGGAATTTTTTTTCTTTTTCAAGCAATCCCCCCCCCCGTCATTGGAAAAAATGAGACAGATGAGGATTACTCAAAAACTCTTTAGATTTATATCTCTAGAAATAGTTTTGCTGCCTTAAGTAAATAGGATAAAGTATATTATACAGTGCAATACAGTATATATGTATAAGAATATATGTCTGATATTTATAATTTGAGAAACGGATTCTAGAAAAAATACATGCAAGACGTATAAACCAGCATAGGGTTTTAAGCCTCTTTTTACTCAAAACTTTCCCAATTTTGACTAAACATCCCCAATTAGCTGTACAAAAGCGTCTCACAAGGGTATTATACACCCTCTAGTCTAACATAAAACTAAGTACACATTTAATTAGTTTCTTTTGTTGATTCAATTTCGTCTTCTTTTGTGTTGCCTGATGATTGAATAAACATTGAAATGAGACGAGACGAGCCGAGGAGAACAAGTTGAATTCATCTATTTACTTTGCCAAATCCCCGGCAGCCTGGATCTGGCTTTCTCTTTTCATTAACATTTCAGTAAAGAAGATTATTGTTTTAAATATTCATGCAAGAAAACTAATTATAAATTGTATTTGGAATTACTTTTGTCTCTTTTAATACATTTGTGTACTATTCTACACAAAACGAATCGTTTAGTTCGTTCCAATTAACTTAAATATCATTTGGTGAAAAAAAATAATTTAATATCCATCGGAATTTAATAAAAACACATGTGGCGCATTTAAAGTTAAAAATTAATAATCGTTCCAAAATCTTTACTCCTATATAAGAGTGAAATTATCAGTATTTGATTTTTCCTTTCAAAAAGTAATGCTACCAAAGACCCAAAATATATCTTAAATTATTTATACAATATCAGAGCACAGTGGCACAATATATTACAATGAAAATATTGGAAAGAACACCAATACCACAAAAATAACAAATAAAACAAGTTACTTAAGATTAGAGAGATCACTCTAGTTTGTAACATCTTGTTTGCTAGATTGTATTTTGTAATAAGACCCTCTGATGATGATGACATGGTCATCGAAATGTACATAAGGGTTTAATCTTAAGTAACTTGTTTTATTTGTTATTTTTGATTATTTTTGTGGTACTGGGGTTCTTTCCAATATTTTCATTGTCTTAAATTATTTGTTTAATAGTTGGTTCAAAGTAATAAATGAAGTAACAATTATGAAAAATTAATAACAATGCTATATTAAATCAAAAATTATATTTGTGAAATCGTTAAAATCTTTCATTACTTTTCTATTTCAATAAAAAGTACATCTTTTGCTTTCCAGTCAAGCCAAATGAATAAATTTACCCCAAAATATATACGAAATATACTGAAAAGGAATAACAAATAGAATAATAATTCTAAACGAAAGTGATATTTTCCATTAACCAACTATTTTGAACTTGAGAAAAAGGTTGCAATTTTAACAGGAGTTTTTACTAAATAGTTGATGCCATTATTGTTCAAGTATGTTTAAATTTGTAAGCTAGTTTAGAAAACCAATTATGGAACGTTACAATGATTGTTGAGTGAGATAGCGGAACGACCCCATAAAATTGCAAACGCTTTTATGTTGTTACAAAGTCATAAAACCTAAAAGTCAAGCCTGACAATTTTTGGTTTATTTGAAAAGATTACAGTAACACATCAAATTTTAACTATAAAAAACAAATTAAGAGAAAGAAAGTTAGCTAATAAATGCTTGAA
Source organism: Prosapia bicincta (assembly GCA_036971475.1). Lineage (NCBI taxonomy): Eukaryota > Metazoa > Arthropoda > Insecta > Hemiptera > Cercopidae > Prosapia > Prosapia bicincta. Next base: position 196,188,939 of record JBAIZL010000005.1, read on the forward strand.
CCGAGAGAGCCGAAACCATGATTAGAGATTAAGTTACAGGTCTTCATTTTTATGGCCGAGTATTAAGCTAATGATTTTTCGAGTACAAACAATCTGACTTTTCTTGATTTTGATTATTTACTTATATTAATTATATTTTTACCTATGCCTATGTCTATATAAAATATAAACCACTAACTTTGAACAACTGTAAATGAGAAGCATCTGTTCTTTTAGGTTTATTTTATTTTATTTTAGATACTGGCGATGTGAAAAACCAAACTGGTAAATAAAATAGGAAAAATGGCCTTTCACGAACCGGTGTTACGATATTAACTTTTAATCTTTTGTCATACACGAAAATCTCAAAACATATATGCGCATTTAGAAAGTAACAGAGTCGAAACGTTTTGAGGAGCTTTTCTTATAAAATGGCAAAGCTACCGCGGGAGAAATTTGATTATCTTTATAAATATTTTACAATTACGTATAATATTCAGTTTTACAATTACATTAGTATTAATGGATTTATAGACCTGACACACGCGCGCGTGCGGGCGCGTTCAATATAAACGTACCTAATTATTAGTGATTAGATTCGCACAATATTAATAGAATGAAATAATAAAGTGGCACCAAGGGCAAAGTAGAGCTAACCGAAATATTTCAAGGTTGCACCCAGAATAGCTACAGCATAATTAATAAAACAATAAGAAACACTGAATCATAAAATAATATCTTTTGTACGAGCGTTAGGATACCTGAGTGTTAAAGAGCTTACCCTGTGGCAGTAGTTAGTGTAGAACTATAACAGTAGGCTACTACAGAAAAGCAGAGAGGACGTTAGGATACCTGAGTGTTAAAGAGCTTACCCTGTGGCAGTAGTTAGTGTAGAACTATAACAGTAGGCTACTACAGAAAAGCAGAGAGGACGTTAGGATACCTGAGTGTTAAAGAGCTTACCCTGTGGCAGTAGTTAGTGTAGAACTATAACAGTAGGCTACTACAGAAAAGCAGAGAGGACGTTAGGATACCTGAGTGTTAAAGAGCTTACCCTGTGGCAGTAGTTAGTGTAGAACTATAACAGTAGGCTACTACAGAAAAGCAGAGAGGACGTTAGGATACCTGAGTGTTAAAGAGCTTACCCTGTGGCAGTAGTTAGTGTAGAACTATAACAGTAGGCTCCTAAGGAAACGCAGAGAGGACGTTAGGTAACGTGTTACGGTACACAACCAACATTGACAATTTTCTATCATTTGACTGCAGATACATAAAAGTAGCTCATAACTTTTCAGAACATAGTATTAGAGACAAACTAACGCTGGAGTGTAAACCATTTATTTCCATGTACGTTACTAACATTCATCTTGGCTTGATGTTTTATTTAGGCTAGTATTGAAGAAATATTAATGTAGAGCCCATTTATACGTACAATCAAACATACAAAATTAAACACATACTAATATCATACTTCACCATATTAAATCTAGAAGATATTTTACACGTATAATCATACATCTAACACTGACCATTAACAAACATCGTATTGCAGCAAAATAATTGTGGTGGGATTCTTTACACGTATAATCATACATCTAACACAGAACACTTACAAACATCGTACTGTCGCAAAATAAATGTGGGAGCTATATTTTACACGCATAATCAAACATCTAACACTAAAAATATATAAATATCGTACTGGAGCAAAATAAATGTGGGAGCTACATATTACACGAATAATCATATATCTAACCCGACATATATAACATCGTACTGCCGCAAAATTAATGTGGGGACATTTTTTACACGTATAATCATAAATCTAACACGAAACATGTATAAACATCGAACTGCCGCAAAATAAATGTGGGAGCTACATTTTAAACGAATAATCATATATCTAACACAACATATATAACATCGTACTGCCGCAAAATTAATGTGGGGACATTTTTTACACGTATAATCATAAATCTAACACGAAACATCTATAAACATCGAACTGCCGCAAAATAAATGTGGGAGCTACATTTTAAACGAATAATCATATATCTAACACAACATATATAACATCGTACTGCCGCAAAATTAATGTGGGGACATTTTTTACACGTATAATCATAAATCTAACACGAAACATGTATAAACATCGTACTGCCGCAAAATAAATGTGGGAGCTACATTTTACACGAATAATCATATATCTAACACAACATATATAACATCGTACTGCCGCAAAATAAATGTGGGGACATTTTTTACACGTATAATCATACATCTAACACGAAACATGTATAAACATTATACTGCCGCAAAATAAATGTGGGAGCTACATATTACATGAATTATCATATATCTAACACAACATATATAATATCGTACTGCCGCAAAATAAATGTGGGGACATTTTTTACACGTATAATCATACATCTAACACGAAGCATGTATAAACATCATACTGCCGCAAAATAAATGTGGGAGCTACATATTACACGAATTATCATATATCTAACCCGACATATATAACATCGTACTGCCGCAAAATAAATGTGGGGACATTATTTACACGTATAATCATACATCTAACACGAAACATGTATAAACATCGAACTGCCGCAAAATAAATGTAGGAGCTACATTTTACTCGAATAATCATATATCTAACACAACATATATAACATCGTACTGCCGCAAAATTAATGTGGGGACATTTTTTACACGTATAATCATAAATCTAACACGAAACATGTATAAACATCGTACTGCAGCAAAATAAATGTGGGAGCTACATTTTACACGAATTATCATATATCTAACCCGACATATATAACATCGTACTGCCGCAAAATAAATGTGGGGACAATTTTTACACGTATAATCATACATCTAACACGAAACATGTATAAACATCGTACTGCCGCAAAATAAATGTGGGAGCTACATTTTACACGAATAATCATATATCTAAGAAAACATATATAACATTGTACTGCCGCAAAATAAATGTGGGGACAATTTTTACACGTATAATATTGCATCTAACATAGAACACTTGCAAACGTCGTACTTGCTGAAAAAGCAATGTGGGAGCTATATTTACATTTATTATTATAAGTGTAAAACAGCAAAAAAATTGGAGCCTAATATAAAAACGTCATACACCCAACTATGACAAATGCAGCACAATAAATGAAGGTACTATTTTTTACAGATATGATCGTACATGAAACTCTGAAAATAATACTGCGATAGTTTCATGATTTTTACACATCTAAGACAAAAGCAAACAAGAATTAAAGTGAGGGATATTTAATATGCAAAAAAAAAACATAAAAGCACAAACACACCATGTAGAATGTTGACGATATTTTATTAAAAAAACTATTTCCAACTGTGAATATAACGAAAATATAGATACGTTTGTATGTGGCGTGTTTACATAATACCAGCAGAAACTATAAAGCTCCATTTGGTTCCCAAGACATTTAGAAAATCTACAAAGCATCCACAATGCACTCAGAACATGTGTGAAGCTGTTTCAAAGACCTTGTCACATTTGTCTCCATCAGACAGACTTCTAACACATCTACATTACGTATGCGAGTGTATTAGTGTTACTCTTGCTATCCATGCTTCTGTACAGAGTAACACAAGCTGAATACGGCAGGTTTAGGATGCTAAATCGCAATACTTGTTACTCTTTTGTGTTATAACAGAATTTTTTTTATATTATGAGGAAATGATTTTTTGAAAATGTTTATGTTGTATTTGTAATTGTTTGTATGTGTGTGTGTGTGTGTGTGTGTGTGTGTGTGTGTTTGTTTGTTTGTGTGTGTGTGTGTGTGTGTGTGTGTGTGTGTTTGTGTGTGGTGTGTGTGTGTGTGTGTGTGTGTGTGTGTGTTTGTTTGTTTGTGTGTGTGTGTGTGTGTTTGTGTGTGGTGAGGGTGTGTGTGTGTGTGTGTGTGTGTGTGTGTGTGTGTGTGTGTGTGTGTGTGTTTGTGTGTGGTGAGGGTGTGTGTGTGTGTGTGTGTGTGTGTGTGTTTGTGTGTGTGTGTGTGTGTGTTTGTGTGTGGTGAGGGTGTGGTGTGTGTGTGTGTGTGTGTGTTTGTTTGTGTGTGTGTGTGTGTGTGTGTGTGTGTGTGTGTGTTTGTGTGTGGTGAGGGTGCGTGTGTGTGTGTGTGTGTGTGTTTGTGTGTGGTGAGGGTGTGTGTGTGTGTGTGTGTGTGTGTGTGTTTTGTTTTTGTGCGCGCGTGTGTGTGATGTGAGTGTGTGTTTGTTTGTGTGTGTTTGTGTGGTGTGAGTGTGTTTATGTGTGTGTGTGTGTGTGTGTGTGTGTGTGTGTGTGTGTGTGTGGGGGTGTGATCGCAATTTTATATCTCCATATTACGTATGTAAAAGAAGTATTATAAATTGCAAAATCTGTAAGACTCTATATTATTCATTTTAATTTCAGTTTGAGGTGTCGCCATTTTGCCTTATTTCTCTGCTTTATAACTCTAGACATTTATTATAAGTTAGTGTTTTCAATATTTAGAACATACGCTACAAAACATGATTTTTGAGTAAATAATATGTATATTTTATTTTACGGTGTAAAATATCATCTGACCAGATACATTTCCGGGTTTGCACCGTCTTAATATGCGAGATACATCCTTAAAGTGACATTTAATATGAACACTTCTCTTTTATAGCAATAAACCAACTTGAAACTATATTTGACACAGTAAGTTGCTAAGGATCGTATTAATTTTACTGAAGAAATATTATGCTACTATTTCATTTTCACGAGATCTTCTGATCAGGCATCTATATCGTTGTATTCAATGATATTCCGGGTATAACCATACATTTGTCCAGTGGTCCACTGATTCTACTATTATCCCGATAGTTGTCAAAAACGTAAATACAGCCTGAATATTTTATTCAGGTAAAAGAGGTGTGATGTGCGTCATCTGTTTCTTCATAATAAGAGCAAATTTGTCTCTCACTGAGGGAAGAGCTTACCAGACCGCATCCCCTAAGCTAAGGGTCTCCAACCTCTTTTACTCAAGGGCTGTATCGAATTTTTTTGGAGGAAAGGCCGGCAATACTTCAAGGCAAAAAGTCTAAAATACCCCCCACCACACCCACGACGTTTTTTTCTAATCAAGAGCTCATTAGTGGTTTTTGAGATTTTTTTGCTTAGTTTTTTATTTGTTTACAGTTAGTTTACTTTTCACTTATAGAGAAAAGAAGTGACAAGTTAGAGATGAGTACTGTATTCATAATTAATGGTAAAAATGCTTAAAAGGAAATATATTACCTAATATTTTTTTTCAGTATGCCAGCTTTCCGCGGGCCGGAAAAAATTTGTTTGAGGTCCGGATGTGGCCCGCGGGCCGTAGATTGGAGACCCTGGCCCTAAGCAGTTGTGAAAGGTAACTGCGGCTTTGTCAATGCTGCTTCGTACCAGTTGCTTGTAACCAACAGTCCATTTATCTGTGTACTCGGTGGACCATCTTGTTATCGCGACATTGTCCAGCTAGGAGATTTAAAGAGTCATATCTTCTTAAAGTGCACTTTCAAGAACTTGTCGGGATACATACAAACATGCGCGTACAGAGCGATTGGGACAATGGCCGTTAAAACTACACTCTCAGGTTCAGAAATATTGCTCGTAACTCTTAAAGCGTCCATCTAACGAATGAACACCTGTAGCCTATCTGTATTTCTCAATTATCAAAGAGGTGTGCATATTTTTACCATGTATAACAATATGGATTTAGTGATGTTTATCAGAAACTGTCACTTGAACTTGCTAGGAGCACCGACGTTTGCAAATAGTCTAGCCAAAGCTTCCGTTTCTTTTTAGATGGTTTGATTCCCTAATGGTCATATAGAGACATAGGTCTTTACCCAAATGTTTAATTATTTAAAAGTACTAAAAAGATAAGTATATAAACTCGGTATTTTATTTTATTTAGGGTTGGCTGCAAATTTATTAACTAATTTAATTATTAAAAAAAACGTAAAACGCTATGGAGTGATGATACATTAGATCAACACATATAACTACCATTACCGAAGAAAAGTTAAAAGTGTTTATAATGCCGATCAGGTTCAGATTTTAACCAACTGATCAAAGGTCAATTCAACGATTGATGAAACCATTCACAAAACACAATCCTAAATGTTTTCTTTAGTATTCTAGATTTATTTTAATGAATTGATTTACTACATATTATTATTCCGGTTCGTGAACATTAAATTTATATTGTGTAACACTCTTAAAAATAAGGTGTTACATATACATTCATTTATATATTTGATTTTTATTTAATAATTATATCTTCCCAATATAAAAGAAAATTTTTGTTTTATTCGTGCTCATTGTGAAGCTAGCATAGATAGTAGCGCCCCTAGCGGGTAAAAATTTAAAATATCGTACGAGTGGTAACTCAGGGTAATTAACTGGCATCACCTCATGTGACGCAAGCATGGTCTGATATCGCCAGATCCAATTCACCAATCGAAAAATTCGAAATAATAACCAAGGGTGGGATTTCCGTTGGCGTGCCCCTTCAGAAGCCCCAGTTCTCCAAAAGTCTTTGAACGAGACGGACGTAATGGCACTTTCGGACATAACCTAGAAATTTATAAGCTTCCAGCATTCAAAATTTTAAGATATCAAGGCCGGTACCAAATTTATTAACGCAACCAAAGAAGAAGTCAGAAGCGATTATTTATGTATTTCAAATTAGTAAAAGTTGATATCATTTTTGTTTAAGTGCGCTTATTGCAAGAGCGATGTGTTAAGTGTTTAGTGATTCGAAAAGCCATGGGCAATGTTTAATATGTGTTAAAGTGTTTTAAAAATAAGTAATGTGCACAAGCAGGTACGTTTTAGATAATAATAAAGAAAATGTATTTTAATGTTAACTAAGTTGAAGAATTTTTAAATGATAAACGGTTAACACATGAACGGTAGAAATTGTCCCTTGAATATTCATTTCTAAAAATTTAATTGGAAATCTTAAGTTACTATCTTCTCGATAAATATAAATTTTAAAGGTTAATAAGTAATTAAAAGTATGGAATAATTAGCAGTAATTAAAAGTAAATTACTCGACACATTGCTGTCTTTTGTTCTTTTGTAATTTGTCACTGATTAATAAATTGTATAACGTTGTATTTTAAAAATTTAAATTCTTATTTCACAAGTAAACTAGAACGTTACAAACTTTCAATTTACATTTCAAGTAACCTAGTTTTGCCTTCCGAACATATCAGAAGATCGTTTACAGAAAGACATTATTATGCCTGGCTGGAAACGGAGAACTAGATAGAGCCCTGGGTAAGTAAGGTAATTAATTTGTTAATTAGTAATTAACACACAATTTTAATAAAGCCCTGATAAATACTTACCCCAGGAAAAAAGGCTCAACTGTTATAATTGGTTTATAGTTTAATTAAAATATAATGTGCGCTAGCTATAAACAAAGGGTCTTCAAATTGTTAACTGATTATTTTGCAGTAAATAGAAACATAACGTGCATAAAGAACAAAACACTTGACAATAAAAGCAAACAACGGGAAGATGAAGGAACAATACACGGCAACGAGGTAATTAGTTTCAGGGGGAATTTTGCTAAATTGTATTCAAACACTGCGGCAACACCTGAAATAAAAGTAAATATCTTGCAAAGAAGATAAATAGCCAAGTGACGCGGAAATGTTTAATCTTCTCTTGGCGCAGTTGGGAAAATAATTAGATTTATTTCAAAGGCAACGTCAGTCATGGCTGCCAACGCGATGGGATACGAGTATGTTGGCGTTATGACAAGTGCCATTTTTTAGACAAATCAATATCGCCGTAAACGTGTCTGCGGTTACAGGTTTACTTTCAACCACTTTGATCTTTAGGGAAAACACCGGATTACACTCAATCTGTAAACACGGAAAACTAAATACGCGCTCGTACATACGCGCTCTCTCATTAAGTTAAAAGAGAAATAAAACTATTTCGCAACATAATTGGTCGGATAGTGTGAGAAGCGAGGCTAGGGTGTTAACGGTATATATATTAAATAAAACAGACAAAATGTAATTAATAAATTTTTGAGCACTGTGCACCAATTTTTGAACTAAATACATAAAGCCCACTAACCGCAATACAAAAATCTTTATTTTACTAAAATTACTCAAGTAAAATTAAGTAAAATAAAGATGTTTGTTCTGTGGTTAGTGTATTTTATTTTAGTCTTGTAGTAATTTTGTCTAAATCTGGGTGCTCAACAATCGTAATGTACATCAACATTTAAATATATGTATGTCGATAAGAGGTTTTATTTATTTATAATATTTCGTAAAATATTTAACTTGCAGAAAATGTATGTAGCTGATGTGCATAAACCTGTAACCAAGATAAGTTTTAATTATCGATACAAAATGTATCCTTTAAAAGATTTAGACTACTCAATGTATCGGCTATCTTCCACCCCCCCCCCCCATCAATGTTGCATAAGTTTTATTGTGGACTCCTTTCCGTAAATCTAATTGTAGTATAATCGCATTGTAAAAAGGTTGGGAGGGAGATTCGTGGACGTCCGAGCGGAAGGTTCAACAAGAACGAGCTAATAGCCTGACTGCTTACTTTCGGTGGTAGATGAGTCATCGCAGACACTAGAAGATAATTAAATTTTAAAAATCAATAAAAACAAAACCATAAACTAAAATTTGAATTAATATACTATAGTATAAATAACGTTTTTGGAACGTATGCAGCGATCTACCAGCAGAGAGATTTGCTATCAACTGAAGTAATCAAGTAAGAAGTCGTCTGTCGACGTATGATCAAAGTGCGACTCTGTCAAACGTCCAATAGGCCTAGCGATTTTTCTTAAAGTGATTCTACTACGATTTAAAGTAGAATAGGAATGGGTCTGTGGCAGGGTAGGGATGCGGCGCGCCGCAGCGGCGTTGTCAGTACGAACGCAGTGACTCTCAACCCGCCATCGCCAGCGGCGAACGAAGCAAGCTACAGCACTAGTAAATTACACCACCACAACTACGACGAAACTGAGCGACGAACGGAAGTTTAACGTCAAATTGGCAACAAGGCTCACCCCCACGCAGCAAGATGTGAACTTCCTATTCCCCCAGATGGCGGTATCCCCCACTCCCTCTGGCCAATTTTACCTACATAGAATCCGATTCTGTTTTAAATCAAACTATATATGTAGGCTATCTATTACGGGCAATCACTGTTGGATGGTAGGGGGTGCACAGTTCCACGATCAATTTTGAAATGTGTTCTGTGGCAATATGTATGCTGTACAAGTAGGTAGTTTATAGTAAGTGAAACCTAACAAATATAATTATTTAAATTAGTACTTTTGATGTAAATATTTTCGATATAGAAATAAATGACTTAATTTAAATAAACATTCAAAAGTACTAGTTACTTATTCTCTTTACTAACCAAATGTGTTAATGAAGGCCCAAAGGAAGGTCGAGGTGTCTGTAAACCAATTGGTCTCCCACTCATTACTATTCACTCACAATCGCGCGATAGCAACGCTCATTGCCCAACCCGACCCGAAAGAAAAGGTCGCCCATAGAGGGTGAAACATTAACACCCCTAGTGTAAACATTAGCATAGAGCCACATGCAATGAATACCAATTGATGGTATGCATGACGTTACACATCGACTACGTTCAACCCTTAATCATCATAAATATCCAAGTGTAGGGAATTTGGCACGAAACAAGTTCGTGCAAAAGCTGTCATTAGTTCATACGATACTGGCAGATGGTTGTATGTCATGAAACGCGTAATGATATTTTGATTGTTACACTATTGGTGGTTTCTATGAAATTACACAAATAATGTTATTTACTTACAAATTGGGAGACCTTTTTACTAAATTTAAATGCCAAAGCCTGAGAATTAGGCTCTATTACAGAACCGAAATTATTTATTTAAAGGAGTGCAAATATTACCTTCATTCTTTTGAAGTGGTTTGCGTTGGTAGAATGACTTCCATACATACAATAACTAATATTCGTTACGTTGATAATCGTAAGGTGTTATCAAGTTGCATTTATAAAATTATTCGTACTTTGTAAAAATAAAGTATTAATAATAAACAGCGGTACTAACTTTTACTATAACCTATATAGATGGAATGTACTAATTACCAAAACGACTCTTAAAGTTTTAAATCTGTTTTACTCTTTATTTTTGGATCTTTAAAGTTTTTTAAAATTTTTAATTGGTAAGAAAACAAGTAGCCTATTTATAGTTCAAAATCTAATTAATAATGTTCTAACTCGCAAATCTTTTGCATTCTTTCTGAAACCTACATTACAATGAAATGGACATTATCAGGGTTTTTACATAATATAAGGGTCATTCACATATTCAAGCCAGAATAATTTTAAAACACTTGTAGAAAGACCGCTAATGGCATGAATATTAGAAAGATTCATATGCGTTTGTGAGGATAACAACACAGTGCAAATAGTTGATGTAAATATGTGTAGTTGATGCCATATTAAAACATTTACTCTAGTACATCAGCGTTCATGTACGAGTTACATAAGACGAGGAGTTTATTACCTTTGATTAAAAAAGCATATTATTTGAATAGCTACATATATTTTTAAGAATCGTTCCCAAAATTATTTTTACTTAAATGTTCAATGTCACCCTAACGATCCATACATTCATATGCTACTAAAATACATACACATTAGCCAATGTCTGCATCGGTATTGTTCTACCTCATGCATAAAATAAAATGTCAACAAAATAATGACAAAAACTATTCCTACTTTATACCAATGCTTTTAAAAACTTTGTTATTTGCAAAGAAATCGGATCTGTGATGAAAAAAAACATTCAAGTTAATTCCTACAAAAAAATGTTTGTTTTAGTAACTTTTTATTAAATACTTACAATTATTATAAATATGTATATCAATACGACAGAATCACAATATTTAGTGGCAAAATAGAAATTGGATTAATTGAAATTATCAATTGAATTAATATTTGAAAAAAATGAATTATCAAGTGTCATCCACTACAAGTAAACAATATATATATATATATATATATATATATACCTGTGTGGATGAATGAAAGGTATTTTTATTAACATTTGAAAATTTGAACTATATGCAGACATATGTATATTAATATATATAAATATCGCAATATATATTCTTGTGTATATTAATACACACACACGCACACACACACACACACACACACACACACACACACACACACACACACACACACACACACACACACACACACACACACACACACACACACACACACACACACACACACACACACACACACACACACACACACACACACACACACACACATATATATATATATATATATATATATATATATATATATATATATATATATATATATATAGCCTATATATGGTGAAATAAAATAATTTTCATAAACAAGAATATACGAGCATTACTTCATTTTATTGTTGATTGAAGCTTTTCGCTAATTTACATTATTAGCATTTTCAAAATTTATAAATCACTGTCCAGTTATGTGACTAGAGTAAGACTGTGACAGTCTTACGTCATGAGTAAGACTAGTGTAGACAGTCTTACTCTAGTCACATAACTGGACAGTGATTTATAAATTTTTAAAATGCTAATAATGTAAATTAGCGAAAAGCTTCAATCAACAATAAAATGAAGTAATACTCGTATATTCTTGTTTATGAAAATTATTTTATTTCACCATACATATTCAACAAGAAAAAATATTTCATCTAAGGATTACAATATATATATATATATATATATATATATATATATATATATATATATATATATATATATATATAGGGAGAGTGCGTGCTACAACCATTAATTGTAAAACGGAAATATTGAAAAAAATAAAAATTGAGACAGTGTGTATATGTTTGCCTCAAACAAAAACGCTAAGGAAAGATTTCCTTGATAGATCTGTAATCAGAATCGAAATTCAACATACATTACGTATACAGTACTATAAAACACACTACATAAACAAGAAGTCAGGGGCAGATTTTATTTGAACATTTGCAATAATTCAACAAAATAATCAACGACTATTTTTTCTGGTAGGCCCTAATATTACTGCAACGGGTTTATCCAATAAATGCAGATACAATGTATATGCGCTCCCATAAACACGAGACAGTGGAACAACAGATCACCATTCACCGTACTCTACGAGTCGGTGAGTAAACATATGCCTAGGGTAAAGCAAATATTGACATTATAAGCGCCTAATCATGTTAGGCATATTATATCGTGTACCAATACACTCGAGATCCCTGCACTTATGGTAACTATCAGCTAAAATATACGGTGAAATAGAGTATATTCGAATATCAACATCAATAAAATAGAATATGTTACCTTTAAATTAGAAAGTTTGGAATGGAAATACTTTCATACTTTATTTTTATTATTTAGTTTCTAAGTATTTTACAACACTGAATACATCTAGTATATATCCATAGTATAGAGTTTATTTAATATAAACTATAGTGCAGTCTATTTCCCACTGCGTTACAGTCTGCAATACAATGCCGATATATCATTACGATATTAAGGTTTATTACTCATAAATCTTAGTGAGTAGATGTATGTACAAAACATTTGCGACCAAATGAAAAATAATAAGTTTTCGACAAATTCAGCCTGTGTTTTCAATACAATTCCGATATATCATTACGATATTAAGGTTTATTACTCATAAATTCTAGTGGGTAGTTGTATGTACAAAACATTTGCGATCAAATCAAAAGTAATAAGTTTTCGACAAATTCAGCCTGTGTTTTCAATACAATTCCGATATATCATTACGATATTAAGGTTTATTACTCATAAATTCTAGTGGGTAGTTGTATGTACAAAACATTTGCGACCAAATGAAAAATAATAAGTTTTCGACAATTTCAGTCAGTGTTTTCAATACAATTCCGATATATCATTACGATATTAAGGTTTATTACTCATAAATTCTAGTGGGTAGTTGTATGTACAAAACATTTGCGACCAAATGAAAAATAATAAGTTTTCGACAAATTCAGCCTGTGTTTTCAATACAATTCCGATATATCATTACGATATTAAGGTTTATTACTCATAAATTCTAGTGGGTAGTTGTATGTACAAAACATTTGCGATCAAATCAAAAGTAATAAGTTTTCGAAAAAATTCAGCCTGTGTTTTCAATACAATTCCGATATATCATTACGATATTAAGGTTTATTACTCATAAATTCTAGTGAGTAGATGTATGTACAAAACATTAGCGACCAAATGAAAAGTAGTAAGTTTTCGACAATTTCAGTCAGTGTTTTCAATACAATTCCGATATATCATTACGATATTAAGGTTTATTACTCATAAATTCTAGTGGGTAGTTGTATGTACAAAACATTTGCGACCAAATGAAAAATAATAAGTTTTCGACAAATTCAGCCTGTGTTTTCAATACAATTCCGATATATCATTACGATATTAAGGTTTATTACTCATAAATTCTAGTGGGTAGTTGTATGTACAAAACATTTGCGACCAAATGAAAAATAATAAGTTTTCGACAAATTCAGCCTGTGTTTTCAATACAATTCCGATATATCATTACGATATTAAGGTTTATTACTCATAAATTCTAGTGGGTAGTTGTATGTACAAAACATTTGCGACCAAATGAAAAATAATAAGTTTTCGACAAATTCAGCCTGTGATTTCAATACAATTCCGATATATCATTACGATATTAAGGTTTATTACTCATAAATTCTAGTGGGTAGTTGTATGTACAAAACATTTGCGATCAAATCAAAAGTAATAAGTTTTCGACAATATGAGTCTGTGTTTTCAATACAATTCCGATATATCATTACGATATACATGTTTATTACTCATAAATCCTAGTGAGTCATCTACTCACTAGGATTTATGAGTACAAAACATTTGCGATCAAATGAAAAGTAATAAGTTTTCGACAATTTCAGTCTGTGTTTTCAATATAATTCCGATATATCATTACGATATTAAGGTTTATTACTCATAAATTCTAGTGGGTAGTTGTATGTACAAAACATTTGCGACCAAATGAAAAATAATAAGTTTTCGACAAATTCAGCCTGTGTTTTCAATACAATTCCGATATATCATTACGATATTAAGGTTTATTACTCATAAATTCTAGTGGGTAGTTGTATGTACAAAACATTTGCGACCAAATGAAAAATAATAAGTTTTCGACAAATTCAGCCTGTGTTTTCAATACAATTCCGATATATCATTACGATATTAAGGTTTATTACTCATAAATTCTAGTGGGTAGTTGTATGTACAAAACATTTGCGACCAAATGAAAAATAATAAGTTTTCGACAAATTCAGCCTGTGTTTTCAATACAATTCCGATATATCATTACGATATTAAGGTTTATTACTCATAAATTCTAGTGAGTAGATGTATGTACAAAACATTAGCGACCAAATGAAAAGTAGTAAGTTTTCGACAATTTCAGTCAGTGTTTTCAATACAATTCCGATATATCATTACGATATTAAGGTTTATTACTCATAAATTCTAGTGGGTAGTTGTATGTACAAAACATTTGCGACCAAATGAAAAATAATAAGTTTTCGACAAATTCAGCCTGTGTTTTCAATACAATTCCGATATATCATTACGATATTAAGGTTTATTACTCATAAATTCTAGTGGGTAGTTGTATGTACAAAACATTTGCGACCAAATGAAAAATAATAAGTTTTCGACAAATTCAGCCTGTGATTTCAATACAATTCCGATATATCATTACGATATTAAGGTTTATTACTCATAAATTCTAGTGGGTAGTTGTATGTACAAAACATTTGCGATCAAATCAAAAGTAATAAGTTTTCGACAATATGAGTCTGTGTTTTCAATACAATTCCGATATATCATTACGATATACATGTTTATTACTCATAAATCCTAGTGAGTCATCTACTCACTAGGATTTATGAGTACAAAACATTTGCGATCAAATGAAAAGTAATAAGTTTTCGACAATTTCAGTCTGTGTTTTCAATATAATTCCGATATATCATTACGATATTAAGGTTTATTACTCATAAATTCTAGTGGGTAGTTGTATGTACAAAACATTTGCGACCAAATGAAAAATAATAAGTTTTCGACAAATTCAGCCTGTGTTTTCAATACAATTCCGATATATCATTACGATATTAAGGTTTATTACTCATAAATTCTAGTGGGTAGTTGTATGTACAAAACATTTGCGACCAAATGAAAAATAATAAGTTTTCGACAAATTCAGCCTGTGTTTTCAATACAATTCCGATATATCATTACGATATTAAGGTTTATTACTCATAAATTCTAGTGGGTAGTTGTATGTACAAAACATTTGCGACCAAATGAAAAATAATAAGTTTTCGACAAATTCAGCCTGTGTTTTCAATACAATTCCGATATATCATTACGATATTAAGGTTTATTACTCATACATTCTAGTGAGTAGTTGTATGTACAAAACATTTGCGATCAAATCAAAAGTAATAAGTTTTCGACAATATGAGTCTGTGTTTTCAATACAATTCCGATATATCATTACGATATACATGTTTATTACTCATAAATCCTAGTGAGTCATCTACTCACTAGGATTTATGAGTACAAAACATTTGCGATCAAATGAAAAGTAATAAGTTTTCGACAATTTCAGTCTGTGTTTTCAATATAATTTCGATATATCATTACGATATTAAGGTTTATTACTCATAAATCCTAGTGAGTAGATGTATGTACAAAACATTTGCGACCAAATGAAAAGTAATAAGTTTTCGACAAATTCAGTCTGTGTTTTCAAAAAAATTCCGATATGTCATTACGATACTAAGGTTTATTACTCATACATCCTAGTGAGTAGATGTATGTAACAAAACATTTGCAACCAAATGAAAAATAATAAGTTTTCGACAAATTCAGTCTGTGTTTTCAATACAATTCCGATATGTCATTACGATACTAAGGTTTATTACTCATACATCCTAGTGAGTAGATGTATGTAACAAAACATTTGCGACCAAATGAAAAGTAATAAGTTTTCGACAAATTCAGTCTGTGTTTTCAAAAAAATTCCGATATGTCATTACGATACTAAGGTCTATTACTCATACATCCTAGTGAGTAGATGTATGTAACAAAACATTTGCGACCAAATGAAAAATAATAAGTTTTCGACAAATTCAGTCTGTGTTTTCAAAAAAATTCCGATATGTCATTACGATACTAAGGTTTATTACTCATACATCCTAGTGAGTAGATGTATGTAACAAAACATTTGCGACCAAATGAAAAGTAATAAGTTTTCGACAAATTCAGTCTGTGTTTTCAAAAAAATTCCGATATGTCATTACGATATTAAGGTTTATTACTCATAAATTCTAGTGAGTAGTTGTATGTACAAAACATTTGCGACCAAATGAAAATTAGTAAGTTTTCGACAATTTCAGTCAGTGTTTTCAATACAATTCCGATATATCATTACGATATTAAGGTTTATTACTCATAAATGCTAGTGAGTAGATGTATGTAACAAAACATTTGCGAACAAAATGAAAAGTAATAAGTTTTCGACAATTTCTGTCTGTCTTTTACATAAAATTCCGCGATATCACATTACAATGGTTTTAACTCATAACTCATAATTAGTAAATGTCAGTGCGACCAACTGAAATGTAATAAGCTGTTAACCTTGAATTATATAACCATGTTAGTTCTAAAAAGTGTATCTAAAATTTTATGGACTTCAATTGTGAATATTTAATAAGCTTGTCGCTAAATTTAACCCTCAGTGAATTCATCATGACGTGAGAGATTGCATTTATGAGGTAATTACTAAAACACTGGCGTTATCAACATTAAAGTTTTTTTAATGATTTTACAAAATTGTCAAACGTTATCGGTCCATTAAATTAAGCCCGCTAATGTTTCACTTTAATGAGTGTATGCCACTATAGTATGCATGGAAAATAACTGTGTAAATAATAAATGCTGACATTATGACATTGTTATATTACACAATACAACACGCTACAAAGTTAAACAATAAATGGCTGATAATACGTTAACAGTCGTTTAAAATGAACTACGATTTAAATGGCCTACAAATGGTCGATGCCATACTTAGAATTACTCTGAACAGAATTTAGGCCTATTCTATGGGAAAATAAATTAAACCGCCACATTTATCAACAGAAAATATTTAGATGTATTGAATTAAAATGCTTACAATATCACGTCTGCTGGTGTACATGTTCCTCATGCATTTTCATCTCTTATTTATTTTTAAAAAAACACCATGAATAAACTATAAGTGGTCCTAATAAATTCCTTATTCTCTAGTCTGTAATTTAACGGATATTGCTATTAATAGCAATCCATAGAAGTGGAACCCTTCCCCCAACGCAAAAGGTTCCTCAGTTTACAAACAAAATACAAGAGCGTTACACTTATCCAATAGTTCGGATGTCGCAAAACCTTCAAACATGCGCTTTAGGTAAAAACGTATATGTAGATCGCCGAGAATTAGGTAGCCCATGGTTATTTCGGGTTGGCTAAGATTCACTAGTTATTTGAAGCTTGCAAAGTGCTAGTTTACTCCCACGGAACAAATCTTCTTTTAGCAAGAATCTAGCTGTAGCTGTATTATTTTTCACACGTAAATCATGTAAAAAAGGTTCGCATTTTCATATTCACGGGTATGTATCAACCTATTATTCTATTTGTTTTAGTAAACGCGAGTTAGGTTTAATAAGCAAAACAAAAGTTTATTAATTTAATTTGAAATAATTTTTTTTTACTATGGTTAAAAAAAATGTGTGCGCTTCCTTAACATACGTGTGTCAATTTTAAAAACACAAATGGGATATCTTCTATTAAATCTGAACGCATTTCTGGAAATACAATAATTAGAAGAGTTGACGCTATGAGTTCTGATGTAATTCTGAGTTGACGCTATGAGTTCTGATGTAATTCAGAGTTGACGCTATGAGTTCTGATGTAATTCAGAGTTGACGCTATGAGTTCTGATGTAATTCAGAGTTGACGCTATGTAGTTCTAGTCTCGGAACTAGACACTGACTTTAATCATTGCAGCTGTTTTGTCTTACATCCAAGCGCCTGATACAAGATACGTAGTTGGAACGACTCAAAAGACCGTTTCCGTAAAAATAGTGTTTGAGGACTTTGAAATAAGAGAAGAGTTGACGCTATGAGTTCTGATGTAATTCAGAGTTGACGCTATGTAGTTCTAGTCTCGGAACTAGACATTGACTTTAATCATTGCAGCTGTTTTTTCTTACATCCAAGCGCCTGATACAAGATACGTAGTTGGAACGACTCAAAAGACCGTTTCCGTAAAAATAGTGTTTGAGGATTTTGAAATAAGAGAAGAGTTGACGCCATGAGTTCTGATGTAATTCAGAGTTGACGCTATGTAGTTCTAGTCTCGGAACTAGACATTGACTTTAATCATTGCAGCTGTTTTTTCTTACATCCAAGCGCCTGATACAAGATACGTAGTTGGAACGACTCAAAAGACCGTTTCCGTAAAAATAGTGTTTGAGGACTTTGAAATAAGAGAAGAGTTGACGCCATGAGTTCTGATGTAATTCAGAGTTGACGCTATGTAGTTCTAGTCTCGGAACTAGACATTGACTTTAATCATTGCAGCTGTTTTTTCTTACATCCAAGCGCCTGATACAAGATACGTAGTTGGAACGACTCAAAAGACCGTTTCCGTAAAAATAGTGTTTGAGGACTTTGAAATAAGAGAAGAGTTGACGCCATGAGTTCTGATGTAATTCAGAGTTGACGCTATGTAGTTCTAGTCTCGGAACTAGACATTGACTTTAATCATTGCAGCTGTTTTTTCTTACATCCAAGCGCCTGATACAAGATACGTAGTTGGAACGACTCAAAAGACCGTTTCCGTAAAAATAGTGTTTGAGGACTTTGAAATAAGAGAAGAGTTGACGCCATGAGTTCTGATGTAATTCAGAGTTGACGCTATGTAGTTCTAGTCTCGGAACTAGACATTGACTTTAATCATTGCAGCTGTTTTTTCTTACATCCAAGCGCCTGATACAAGATACGTAGTTGGAACGACTCAAAAGACCGTTTCCGTAAAAATAGTGTTTGAGGACTTTGAAATAAGAGAAGAGTTGACGCCATGAGTTCTGATGTAATTCAGAGCTGACGCTATGTAGTTCTAGTCTCGGAACTAGACATTGACTTTAATCATTGCAGCTGTTTTTTCTTACATCCAAGCGCCTGATACAAGATACGTAGTTGGAACGACTCAAAAGACCGTTTCCGTAAAAATAGTGTTTGAGGACTTTGAAATAAGAGAAGAGTTGACGCCATGAGTTCTGATGTAATTCAGAGTTGACGCTATGTAGTTCTAGTCTCGGAACTAGACATTGACATTAATCATTGCAGCTGTTTTTTCTTACATCCAAGCGCCTGATACAAGATACGTAGTTGGAACGACTCAAAAGACCATTTCCGTAAAAATAGTGTTTGAGGACTTTGAAATAAGAGAAGAGTTGACGCCATGAGTTCTGATGTAATTCAGAGTTGACGCTATGTAGTTCTAGTCTCGGAACTAGACATTGACTTTAATCATTGCAGCTGTTTTTTCTTACATCCAAGCGCCTGATACAAGATACGTAGTTGGAACGACTCAAAAGACCGTTTCCGTAAAAATAGTGTTTGAGGACTTTGAAATAAGAGAAGAGTTGACGCCATGAGTTCTGATGTAATTCTGAGTTGACGCTATGTAGTTCTAATATCGGAATTAGACATTGGCTTTAATCATTGCAGCTGTTTAGCTTGCAACCAAGCCTGATACAGAATACGCAGTTGGAACGACTCAAACGGCCGTTTCCTTAAGAATAATGTTTGAAGTCTTTGAAATAAGAGAAGAGTTGACGCCATGAGTTCTGATGTAATTCTGAGTTGACGCTATGTAGTTCTAGTCTCGGAACTAGACATTGACTTTAATCATTGCAGCTGTTTTTTCTTACATCCAAGTGCCTGATACAAGATACGTAGTTGGAACGACTCAAAAGACCGTTTCCGTAAAAATAGTGTTTGAGGACTTTGAAATAAGAGAAGAGTTGACGCCATGAGTTCTGATGTAATTCTGAGTTGACGCTATGTAGTTCTAGTCTCGGAACTAGACATTGACTTTAATCATTGCAGCTGTTTTTTCTTACATCCAAGTGCCTGATACAAGATACGTAGTTGGAACGACTCAAAAGACCGTTTCCGTAAAAATAGTGTTTGAGGACTTTGAAATAAGAGAAGAGTTGACGCTATGAGTTCTGATGTAATTCTGAGTTGACGCTATGTAGTACTAGTCTCGGAATTAGACATTGACTTTAATCATTGCAGCTGTTTTTTCTTACATCCAAGCGCCTGATACAAGATACGTAGTTGGAACGACTCAAAGGACCGTTTCCGTAAAAATAGTGTTGGAGGACTTTGAAATAAGAGAAGAGTTGACGCTATGAGTTCTGATGTAATTCTGAGTTGACGCTATGTAGTTATAGTCTCGGAACTAGACATTGACTTTAATCATTGCAGCTGTTTTTTCTTACATCCAAGCGCCTGATACAAGATACGTAGTTGGAACGACTCAAAGGACCGTTTCCGTAAAAATAGTGTTTGAGGACTTTGAAATAAGAGAAGAGTTGACGCCATGAGTTCTGATGTAATTCTGAGTTGACGCTATGTAGTTATAGTCTCGGAACTAGACATTGACTTTAATCATTGCAGCTGTTTTTTCTTACATCCAAGCGCCTGATACAAGATACGTAGTTGGAACGACTCAAAGGACCGTTTCCGTAAAAATAGTGTTTGAGGACTTTGAAATAAGAGAAGAGTTGACGCTATGAGTGCTGATGTAATTCAGAGTTGACGCTATGTAGTGCTAGTCTCGGAACTAGACACTGACTTTAATCATTGCAGCTGTTTTTTCTTACATTCAAGCGCCTGATACAAGCTACGTAGTTGGAACGACTCAAAAGACCGTTTCCGTAAAAATAGTGTTGGAGGACTTTGAAATAAGAGAAGAGTTGACGCTATGAGTTCTGATGTAATTCTGAGTTGACGCTATGTAGTTCTAATCTCGGAATTAGACATTGGCTTTAATCATTGCAGCTGATTACCTTGCAACCAAGCTCCTGATACAGGATACGCAGTTGGAACGACTCAAATGGCCGTTTCCGTAAGAATAGTGTTTGAAGACTTTGAAATCAGAGAAGAGCTGGTAAAGGTTGTAGCACATATAGGACATACTTTTTTTAGTGTATTTAAGGATTGTCGATTGTGAATATACTCCTATAAAGAAGATTTTGGATTTGAACGATTAAGCTGCTGTGGAGGTATGCGGGGAGAAGTGATTTATTTCTTTGTGTTGTAAATCCAGCTGTCCTTTATCCCGAAATGTCTATCTTACCAATACGTAGTACACCTGCAGTCACTGTGTGAAAAGTTCTCAATTATGAACTGCCAATTGAATAAAGACGTCTACCCACTGCCTGGTCCCACATGTATTATATACATTATCAGAACACTAACATTGTAAACATGTAAATTGTAAGAAAGATATACTGCAGTGTTGGCATTTCTCTTGCAAGACATAATGCAAAACAAAACATTTACAAATGAGTCTGAGATAGATGCACAGCATTGATGCAGTTGTGTCGTCCAAATACCAAAAAAAAAAAAAAACACAAAATATATAATTTTTAAGAATTTAATTCTCCATTATATTTTGTAAGTTAAGGTGAGAATCTATTAATGATATTGAAAACATTATATACATTTTCCTTCTCGTTTCATTCTTAATCGATATTTGCTTCTTGGTTTTGTAAATTGTAATGAAAAATAGCATAACAAAAACTAGAAAATAACAAATTAATTATAAACTCAGTTTTGCAGCAAAAAACCTGTTAAAACACACGGAAAAGCTAATTAAAAAGCCACCGAAAAGACAGAAATAACCCGATACTAACATTATCAGCCATTCTATATAACAGAAGACATTTCATGAGTCAGGTGGCACTCTTTCTTGTAACCCGAATTAATTATTAAAGAAACCTTAGCATCAGGGCAGCATACATCAGGGAGACGTATAACTCAAAAAAGAAAACCGTGCAGTAAAGTTTTACACAAAACATAAACCAGAAAACTTCTGCAGGATAGAAACAACCAAGTTTTGTATTAAATTTCTTTCTCCGATTCCATTTTTGATGTCGTATAAACAAACAAAACTCGAGTTTCATGTTTGCCGTTACAATCTCATACAAGTTGCATTTTGCCTTTTAACTTCTACCATCCACACCGGCACTACACAAGTGTATAAGTTTTCGTTTTATAAAGTACACTTTACAGTCGTGGAATTAATCTACTTTTTCAAAAAAAAAAGAAAAAAAATACAAACAGTTCGCTCATACTCCTAAGTTATCAAATAATGTTGTTAGTGAATAAAAACTACTTGTGGACATATTACTAACGTTAAATTAATAACAATAATAATAACAATATTAGAAAAAGACATAAAAAAACGGAGAAAGTTAAAAATTGAGAGGGAATTATTCTGACCTTTGTTGCGTCACTATGGATAGAGACACAAAAATATTCGTGTTATAATGAGAGTAGAGCTCTAAATCCGAAATAAATAACTGTTTTTGGTATTCGGTTTTTTATTATATTCAAAACAATAGGCCTAATTTGTGTTCATATTTTTAGCAACGAATAATATGTTATCAATAGTGGCATAAAATATAAAAATTACCATCACTAAGTGGAATTAATGTCTTCAAATATTAAGATAGTAGGATTATTTTTGTTAATTATTTGGCCCTATTAGTGTTTTTAAGACATGGTTACTTAAATTCCATAGTTATCATATGTAACTAACTAGCAGATCGAGTTAGTATAGGACCTATATTAAAAATAAAAGACTGTTGACAGCAAGAGCTACTTTTTCACTTGTAAGAACAGAGAGAAAAGACGCAATAATTACCTTAGATAAATGTAAAATGTGTTTTAGTACATAAATTAGTCTCTCTTATATATTTGAGTAAAGTTTTTGCCTTTCCTAACACCAAGTAAGTTAACCTTGTGTTAACATTTCTGACATCTCTTGCTGAATACTCTTCAAGCCAAAAGGATGAGTATTGAACATCGGGATCAAGTCAGAATTTGCCCTTTTGCTCTACGTGACGATTCTGTCCTCGCTGAGCTGGCCTTAGGGCACCTGCGTTATTCTTTGACAGATGTACCGTCCCTGTAAACTCCATGTCCGGCAGTATCCTCGGATCGGATAACCCAGGGGAGTGTTTGCCGGAAGGAGACACCTCGAGATAAAGCAGATCGTGATGATGGACATTGTTCGACGCTGAAAAACAGAAATGAAAACAGGCCGACATCACGACTCGCCGCTAACGACTAGCACGAGGGTCCACCAAGAACCTTACGCTTGGCGCGAGAATACCGTCACGTGGGGGGGGGGGAGGTACCCACGATGGACGCCCTCCACCTCACCTAGTATTAAAGAAACCATGACAGTAGAGGTGTGCCCAAAACTAGAGCTTGTCGCTATGTAGTGTTATCCCAGACTCTCCCTACTTCCAGATCTCGCTTCCAAATGAATCGTTGATCCAACCGGTTTAACTACTCAACAATTTTAAACTTTTGAAAATAACGTCTAATTGTAATTTTACTCATTCGTTTATTATATTTTCTTTCTTTAACTTTGACTTCTAAATTTCTACATTTCCTAAATATTGAACAGTTTCCTTTATTTTGACACAAAATAAAATTTTAATTCTACTATACACTTCTTCCGTTATTTATTATCGTTTGGATCTATTTAAACAAATGAGAAGCACATTTTGAATCATTCTTTTTTTATTTAAACGACTTATTGTGTTCTTTTGATATAGTTTCAAATTTGAGTTCAGTTTGTCCTATATATGTTGCTTTGAAAGATGTCGTTAATGAACATGCCGTCAGTATATGTTTTAATGGGTGGTTTAGTTTTCCTTTAATTACATTATTATTATTATGTATCTTTTCTACATATTTGGTTCACCTTGTGGATGGCAAACATGAGTTACCTGTAGAGGAGACACCATTGCTAGGAGAGGCAAGAATTAATATCCTCAAAATATTTATACAAATGTGTGAGTGTGTGTGTGTATATATATATATATATATATATATATATATATATATATATATATACTTCTTGAATACAAATTTTCTTAAAGATGAGTAAACTACCGCATTCAAATGCTAAAGGAAAGCAGGATTAACGTTTTCATGGCAGCATACAAATAGAAAAAAATGAAGAACGACGCCATTTAACCAGCACCAGGTGTTTTACCAGCACACCACAAATATTTCTTTCTATTTGCAGTTGCATAAAATAAGATCCGCGTTTCTCAATAAAACCTACATTTCCCCTGAGCCAGGCCATATAAGAGAAAGTTTGTCTTCATCTTATATGTGCATACCTGAACAACCGTCATCAAACAACCAGAAGTTTTCTACTTCAGAAACTGTTTGAGATACAACAAGCATTACGGTCATTCAAACTGAACTGAAATAAAATGTTTATTGCTTCTAATAAAGAGCCATGGTGTAATTTTACAAACTGTAACTTATGCTAAACTCACCCGCTACTCAAATATGAACGGCAGTATTGCAGAGCGTGTTTTGCATACAAATTCGTCTCTTTTTCTTATTTGCGTTCATATTGAATTGTTTTGTTTTTGTACAAAATCGAATTGGTTTAATGAAAGGTTTTAAAACAGTTCTTTTCAACTGAACTGTTATATATTTCTAACTCTCCTTTCTGTAAATCTAATCTAATACAATTCATATTAATTTCAAATATTCTACATATTTTGTACGTTTGTTTGGATCAATGAAGACTCGATTTAGAAAAATAAGCAGAAAATTATCTATTTTAAAATTGAGTTCCTAGTTCAACACAATTGGTAAATATTGTTTAATGATTTGGTTTTAACAACTTTTAATAAATAATCGGACTAGTAAATAATTTAGTCGTTTAGTGAATACGATTTACTTGTTATTCCTCATTACAACTGATCAACACTTTTTCCGGTTTCGGTGCATTGTAGTTATTTTTAGAGTGGGTAGATATTTAAAATTTTCGTCCCAATAAAGTTAGCACACGACTCGATTGCAAATTTATATAAATCATAATACCACAACAAACCTTTAGCATTTTGTGACGAACATCAAACTAATAATGTTTTTGCCAAGTTATATATACAAAAGCGTAGCTCACATTTGCGCTGCAAGTAATTGGTAAATAAATTGGGATGTAAATTGGTCATTCGAGATGTAACTAGCATTGGGCTTAGTTGGGTGCTAAGAACGTCCTAACCTTGTATAATTTTCCGAGCAGGAACTGGAATTGAAGCTTCATAATGCAACCTTTTTTTGTATTTGTACATTAATTTTGTGTGCTCAGCCATGTTCAAAGACAACGAAGGTCATGCATGAAAGGATTCAAAGTATGCGTCTGATTACTGCACAAAGACCGGTAAAATGCTTTCTGTGCGTCACAGATGTTTTAATTATCGCTGGTACAAAGAGAAAACACTGCGATCATTTGACACTATGTTCTTTGTCATCAATCATCTTTCTTTGTAAAGGTCTTTCATTCTCCTCTCCATAGAAATTAAACACGAGGTGGAGACCAGTATACACAGGTCTATATAACCTGATCAGAATCCACCCAAAATACTTCTCAAGCTTGATACAAATTCTCAAGGATCTTAGCACAGGAACATATCACAGACACTTTCTAAATGGATGACGTACACTTAGGGAAAAAATACCTAACTAAGCGTTCACTCGTCATATTGCTAACACCACCGTCTGTGATATTGGCCAACACTCATATAATCCTGCCATTTATTTTCGTATCACTAGGCCTATTCTCACAGCAAATAAGCACACATCATTATTTATTGACCTGGCATATATTATAGAAACAATTAGCAAACCAAATGCATTGGATCCGTACGTTCTAACCCCCCCCCCCCAATATCACAGGGTAAATGTCTACAACATCGTACACTAAAACATTATCCCAAAGAAGAAGACTACTTTTACTCCGGGCGTTAACTAGATCTCTAGAATTTTAAATTAAAATTCAAACAGAAAAGTTATGAATCATAAAAAGAATTTTCTGACGACCATTTCAATACAAAAATAAACCCAATCAATTTTTATCTTAAATCCCTATAAAATCATACATCCATTTAATACTATTCGATTTATTAAATCCATAATTAGATTACTAATACTGTTATAGGTGATTACGTTTGCTAAATGTTCCTGCACAATCATGATTTTATAAGCAAAATTAGGAACGCAAAATAACAACGACCACTGGTTTGTAACGGCTATTACAAGATTTTTTTTTAGGTTATACTAATAAACCCTTCACACCACAGTCTTTCAACGTGTTATAAAAAAGAAGGGCTAGCTACGAAATGAAAGAAACGTAAACCACAGCGAAAAACTGTGCAAATGCCGCCCCTGCCTGGACATTCGGAACGAATTATCAACTCAATTAGCATACATAAAATCAACAGAATACAGAATCAAGCATAAAATCACTTATATCTGAAAGCACATAAATTGCTTAACCCTAATATTTGGTTCGACTAAAGCATTAATTCACATTGTGAACACAAGTGTTCAATTTTCCGTCAGCTGTCTGTGCACATTTGCATTTCAAATTGCAGTTCGTATTTGACATTCTCGTGGCATGATTGTTGAATAGGCTATCTTAAACACTATTCATCCCGTATATTACCATAATCATTTCGTATTCAAGTTGTCAATGTACTATTTTGTTTTCATTCCAAATGAAAACACAATTCCTGTACAATCAAACTGTCAGGATTGTGTTAGAATTATGTACACGCCGTATACTAAGGTCATGGCAAGTGATTTTAAGTACTATTCTGGACAGTGTTTTTTATAAAAAATGTTTTATTTTCATTGTTTAAGTGTAAAAAAGAAGAACTGAAGGAAATATAAGTAGCGCTTTAAGATAATTATTTAAAATATGATAATACGTCTTTAGATCATGAGAAAAGGGCTTAAACTACGAGCTGTGATAAAAAAAACTAAGTAGAAAATATATCAACTGGACAAGAGAAAAGCTACCACGGCTTCGCAAAGTTATCTTAGTTGAGTGGTAAACATGATGCCTTTCGGTATGTATTAAGCAAAATGAATTTACCCGCCGCAAAAGTAATTAAATTTTTTATATAGGCTAATGACAGATCACAGACAATGTTGCTTTTTTAAAACACTCAACGTTTCGAATTTCTTTCTGAAATTTATTTTCAAGAGCTCAATTTTAATTAAATAATCAAACAACATTACTTACTATTTATAAAATACATAACATTATATAAAACATAATAAAAATCAACAAATTATAAAACTCTTAATAAATTTCCATTTACATGTCAAAATTTTTGGTTGTGATGGATATTATTTTGACATGTAAATGGATATTTATTAAAAGTATTGTAATTTGTTGATTTTTATAATGTTTTATATAATGTTATGTATTTTATAAATAGTAAGTTGTGTTGTATAATTGCTTAAGTAAAATTGAGCTCTTAAAAGGGATTTCGGAAAGAAATTCGAAACGTTGAGTGTTTAAAAAAGCAAAATTGTCTGTGATCTGTCATTAGCCTGTTTAAAAAATTAATAGTTACTAATAGACATTAAATAAAAATATTAGTTAAAAATAATTTTATGAATTTTCAAAAGTTAAATGCTATTAAATCAAGCATAAATGGTGATGAAATTTTTTAATGCATTTATATTCTTAATTTATTTCGTAGATTAGATTCGTTTATAATATACAACGGCATAGATTGGTTGAAATATTTGACTCTGATGAGCGATCGAGTCTTTATTACATTTGGGAAATATTCAGGGCTTGTAGATAAAATTAAAACCGTCTAAGTAATTGTTCTGATAGGTCATTGCAGACTACTGACCAATAGAGGTAATATTGAAAATCTATTGCGTTTAAAAATTGTTAATTTAATTCAATCAAGGACCAAACCCTATAAACTAAATTTTGATACAAGTTAGACAGTTAAACGCTTCTTGAGTAAAAAGATCCAGGATAAGAACCTGCTAAAATTTATTTCAGTTTCGAGAAATAAAGATAGTTACAATGAACAGCTCTAGGACAAGACAACGCTAGAATTTATTTTTACCCCTAAATATATATTAATACACTATTACCAGAAATATGTTTTTGTGAAATGAAAAGTATATGTTGCCATAAAAAATATTTGAAAACAGTAATATTAGTATCTCTCGTCCTTTCACCTTCTGGGACAATATCTTGGAAATCTGGTAAAGGAACATTGAAACAAGTAATATGAAAAAGTCTTTTTCATTTAATTCCTACTTAGGTCAACAATGTAAAGTTTTATTTTACTTACTTTTTATTAAATAATTACAATAATGTATATAATGTAACATAACGTACGCGTTAAAACAGCTGTTTTACCACGTAACCAATAACAAAATCAACTGCTTTATGAAATTATATGTTATCACTTCAGTCAAATGGCACAAAATAACTATATTGCACACCTTGACGCTTTTGTAAAACGTTTTTCTCCCAAGGAAAACTAAAATAATTAATTAAATTTAATTACTGAATAATTATTTGCAAAAAGTTTATTAACATCTCGTGTCGTCACAAGAAGTCTTAACAAATGTATTTGAACTTTAGTGAATGAATAAACAGTATTTTACTAACAACTGAACATTCGAACAAGATAGGCTATATATAACACTATATATATATATATATATATATATATATATATATATATATATATAATATTTTTTCTTGTTTAATAATTTAAAACAACATAGGTTATTTAAATACAAGAATATTATTTGAAGGCCTATATAAATCCAGAAATATATAAATCAAATTTTGCAAATCATTGTATTAATAATAAGCAGCAATTTCCAAACATTGAAAATATGAAACTTATAAAAGAAATTAATAAAGGATTAAGAATGAATATATATGAAGCATTTGAAATATATAAATACAATAATAATAACAAATTAATAAAAGAACAAATACAAATACATTCTAAATTTGATACTATATTCAATGTCTATAACGTTACAGCAACAAAATAAA
Organism: Prosapia bicincta; assembly: GCA_036971475.1. Lineage (NCBI taxonomy): Eukaryota > Metazoa > Arthropoda > Insecta > Hemiptera > Cercopidae > Prosapia > Prosapia bicincta. The sequence continues at coordinate 196,218,298 of JBAIZL010000005.1, forward strand.
CTTGGCAATTTGTATAAATTTAGCAACAATTCCATTTATAATTTAACATGTTTTACGCCTAAATCTTGCATTATTGTATATTTCATTCCTGATGATGTTGGTACTGTTTACCAACGAAAAGCTTTGAATATAAATTAATAATATTCTTGTATTTGAATAACCTATGTTGTTTTAATATATATATATATATATATATATATATATATATATAGAGAGAGAGAGAGAGAGAGAGAGAGAGAGAAAGAGAGAGTGAACAAACAGAAGCAGAATTGAAAAAACACGTTTATCGTCTTAGCTGTCATCTCAGCTGTCAACATGAGACCCTATCACTAATTAAATAATGGAAACATTAATGATAAATACATAGATACGGAATCTATTTAATAAAGAGAACTTGAAGATATCAGATTAAATAATACCGTGAGAAAGGTTCTTCTTGGAAACATAAAATTTTCAAATTTACCTATAGTAAGTTGCTGCATTTGCTGTTTATCATCCAACTAAAATGCTATTAGAATTGTTACTAGCGTTATTTTCTCATTCATATGTTCCAGAGTGAGTTACGGATGACACCTAACTTATTTCTTGGAATAATTACTTGATTTTTAAACTTCTGAATAACAACAGCTACAACAATTATAGCCAGTCTTGTCCTTTATCAGCGTCAGCAATTAAGACCGTGGAGTCTACTTTTACAAGGACACCAATGGTTTTATATATTAATACAAGTTATTATGAAAGTAGCGCTAAACATTTTGTTGACATTTACCTTAAAATATCTATTTAACGATATTAAAATTTGTTACACTAAAAACAATATGAAAGTAACATTCTTACAAATCAAATAGTTGATTTGTTTTTAACCATATTAGTTTTGAAATCGATGAAAGACTGACACATTCTTTACTTCATACACAGACGACCACAAAGTGACAGAAGCCTTACTATATCTATATTATACTATTCTACTGAATTGAGAGTTAGCTAACTAGATGCTATACTTAATACTTGGAGAAGTTGCGCACCCATTTCAAAAGGAGAGCATGGCAAAAGTCTTAAGTCACAAGTCTTGTTACTCCGCTCCAAAGTATTTGTGAAGTTTCTAAAACGAGATTAAATGTCGATAGGCCTAATTGAACATCACTAAAGGAATGTTTTTAAATGTTATAAGATTTGGGGTAAATATTGCGGGACAGTCAATTTTATTTATCTATTTTTCTCAATCTTACTAGCTTTTGTGTGTAAGCGACTTTTTTTCCGCGAAATATTTACTTTATTTTCCGCTGATAATATGGAAAGATTTCTTTTCCACAGTTTAGTTAGGACTACGTTTTTGGGCAAAAATATTACTCCGCGGAAGCACACGTTTAACTATTTTCAAATGTAAATATTTACCTTTTCATTAAGTAATAAAATAACTCAATCTAATCTAACTTAACCTACCTTTAGCTTGTTTTTCGCGGAAACACGCTAAAGTTAGGTTGGGTTAGGTTATGAACTTATTTCCTCCGGAAAACTTGCTTAAATTAGGTTAGGATTCACAAACTTTTCAAAAAATTAGTCGCAACAAAAATGTGGTACAAAATTAACTTTCCGCGGAAAGAAGTTCTACACACGAAAATAGGTAGGCCTAAGTTTCAAAAAAAAAAAACAAATACAACAAATTGATAGTCATTAGCACTTAACATTTACCATATTCGGCAAAAATACGATCGATTTTAATTTGTGCCATTAGTTGCGTGCAGGAAGTTAAAAATTATCGCATATCCTGATATAATTATCAATGTTTTATGTATTACAAAATAAAGCGATTCATAGTAAAGCCCGCATTCAGAAATACAAAACGTTGTAGACGTTGAGAAAAAAGGGAAAAGAAGCGCCATGACTAGAACACACGCAGTGCCATCGATAGTCCAATGCCAGTGTGTCTAGACATCAAAACGAGTTACTGTCACAAATATCAGGCAGATACATCTGTAACATTTTCGTGCCGTTTATTTTATTTCTCCTATAAAACAAAGTATACAATTATATTTTGATAATTGAGACGGTTTATTGTCTCTTTTCACAAGATCGAAGTAATTAAAACATGCAATTGTTTCACGTTGTTGTACATGACTTGTCATAAGGTTTTTGTCAACATATTACCATTCATTTAGCAAGAAATATTTATGGTGTGAGTGTATAAGATACATAAGTAACGAAACTGACTTACTTTTGTTGATCCATGTCCATATCAGAAGCTGCGTCGAAGGGTACAATGCCTTCTGGAATGCTATTTTGGGATTGTAACACAACAGCCAGTTGAGGACCTACTTCTTCCCAAATGGCTTCTAAGTTCACCGCCAAAGTTGACTTATTGGCAGGTTCTAAAAATGACAGTTAACACCTTTTAGTTAAACTTAAAAACAAAAAATAATATAAGTTTCATAACATTTGCAAAAGAATGCCGGCAAACTAGTTTGTTAAAACAAAATAAAAATATAGTAATCGGATGTAATACTGTTTCTCACTACTAGCACACAATTTTCTTGACCTTCTTAGAATTACGATGGTAATAGTAAATTAGGTTACGAGTCCGGATAGTAGGTGTTTGCCGGACGTTACGGGATTATCGTGAGAGAGCGACAAACCCATTTCTGAACGAGTTAACGTACAATATTTTTTTATCATACTCATGTTTGCTCTTATTTATAAATATTCATATTTATTCTTTCTGCAAATGAACTTTTTTATTTATTCACTACTAATCTATTGATAATCACTACTGTAGAGGTTATAATTTTTTTTGATAACAAACAACTGTAATAAACAACAATTTCGATTTTTAAACATTTACCGACATATAGTAGCTAGATTTCGCATGTTGACAAAATTAGGATAAAACCAAGATTATTTTTCTACATCTGGAGTCAGACAAAACAAGATTATCGCGTCTAATAGGTCTCACATCTCAACGTAATATGAATGAGTCCCTTAGACAACAGGACAGGCTGAATGTGCCACGAGTAATGCCTCTCTCCTAATTGGGTAGTGTAGGACTGATCCAAGTAACCCCCTGTCTGCTCGATGCATAGCTACCACCTATTCATTCACACCCTATAATTATGGTCTTTTCCTAGTGCTTCCTGATTCAAACTACCGTTTCAAATTCATTTTAAAATGGTTTAATCTTAGACGGAGCTAGAAAGTATGTCTAGTTCAGGTACGTAACCTTGCACACGTAATGGCTGTGTAATTGGCATTGCAGCCCAACTTTGGGTTACGTCGCATCATAATTCTCTATTAAAGATGAAAATTATTAAACTACTGTATTAACTTAACGGATATTTTGTTATATTTACTTTAGTTTGTGGCAGAATATTACAGTTGTCGATATTTAGTCAACACAAATTAAAGCTATTACAGTCAAATTCCGTATTGCAACCAAACGTTATTTACAATGAAAGCGGAATGGAATGGCGTATCATTATAGCGGCTTACAATCAAACGCAGTCAGCTTGAAATCACATAAATACTCGCAATAGAAATCACAATTAGTTGATTTCAGTCACATACATTGGACATACATTAAATTCAATCTCCTTATTACTGATGGCTTGCATACGCTAACAGCTTTCATAATGGGCCTCCAAAATGGAAATCCAATCATACAAAAAATTTGTGACAGTAATATTTTTAGTATTTTATTATAAACCAAGACTCATATAGTTACATTTATCACCTAAAAGAATTCTATCTACATCCTCTGCAAACCTGAGAGTATGGCAGTACGTTACCCCGTTACTACTTTCGCATAAAGCCTTAATCTGTGCCAATACGTTACAACGTTTAAGCTTTCGCAGCAAGCCTGAGCGTGTGGCAATACGAAGTACCAATTAATTATTTATTAAAAAATGAATACCTGAATAGATAAAATACAAGCCATTAACTTCATGCTTAGAGATAAATTAATTAACATAAGTTGTTAAAAAAAATTACATCCAAGACTAATAACTGTTACTACCGTAAAGGGTTCTTTTCTGTTTGTCGTATCGTTGAAACTAGCAGGGCATTCATAAATTCTAGCATTGAAAATTTACATTAGTAATGAATGATTCTAGTAATTTAAATTAAATTTAATACGTAATACAGGAAGATTTTTTTGTAAAGTCCTGGAAATCACTCATCATTTTGAATCTGTTCAAAATGCAGATTTGGTGCCCAACAATAAATTTATCTAGTAACACTATTTAAAAATAGTAGTAATAATACATTTAAATTATTGTTTCATTATAAATTATTTCATAACATAAAAACAATCAGTGGTATGTTAGAGTTGACTCTTTAAATTATATTTTTTTGTATTCACTTGACGAAAAACCATTACTTACTGATTTATTCAGCAGACGCGTTCCACACTAGGTCAGCGCATTATTCAATGCTGTAAATTATTGTCAAGACTGTTGCTCAGATGTGTTGTGTTGGTGTAAGTCTGTATTGTATTTCTGTTCTGGGGTGTTTGTAAGTCTTTAAGTCAGCAAAGGCCCTATGACACGGGCACGTGTGTGTGAATGCGTGCGAACACGCGCTGTGATATTGATTTGCAACGTCGACATTGCTTTCCATAGCACATTTTATTCACGTTCCCAGTGAGATGCGATATCTGTTGTATTGGTCTTGTAATTAGGAGATTCCTGGATTAGCTGGGCTATTACGAGCTCGAATGGCTTTCAATAACGGTCTGGCTTGTATTATAAATAAAGTCTGCCGTCATTAATTAGTGGTATTCCACTAATCTACCTGTAAACGTTATTAAATGCCAACACTCTCCCATTTTACCATTGCCCTACATTTTCACCTAGTGAATTCTTTATGCCACCTACCAAACTGTAATTTAGCAAAAATAATTCAGTTCTAATCGTGACTTTCGATTTGACACAGTTTTATGGTTATGTATACATTGAATCTATAGCATAACTGTTCAGAAACAGTTATACATATATATATATATATGTATTTAGAATTATTTATTACTTTATATTTAAAGCTTTTCGTTGATAAACAGTACCAACATCATCAGGAAAGAATAATACAATAATACAAGACATACAACATGTTAAATTATAAATAGAATTGTTGCCAAATTATAAAAATTGCCAAGTTAATTTTGTTGCTGTAACATTATAGACATTAAATATAGTTTCAAATTTAAAATGCATTTGTATTTTGTATACAAATAATAATAAAGTAATAAACATAATGAATAACAATAACAAAACAAATAATATGCATGAAAAAGATGGTGTTTATAAATTAGAATGTAAAAGTTGTAATAAAACATACATAGGTCAAACCAACAAAAAGTTACAAGAAAGATATAAATAACATTGGATTTCTTATACAAATCCATAAATATATAAATCAAATTTTGCCAATCATTGTATTAATAATAAGGACCAATTTCCAAATATTGAAAATATGAAACTTATAAAAGAAATTAATAAACGATTAAGAATGAACATATATTAAGAATTCGAAATATATAAATACAATAATAATAACAAATTAATAAAAGAACAAATACAAATACATTCTAAATTTGATACTATATTCTATGTCTATAATGAACAGCAACAAAATAAAATTGGCAATTTGTACACATTTAGCAACAATTCTATTTCTAATTTAACATATGTTTTATATCTTTCATTCCTGATGATGTTGATACTGTTTACCAACGAAAAGCTTTGAATATAAATTAATAAATAATTCTTGTATTGAATAAACTTAGTGGTTTTTGATATATATATATATATATATATATATATATATATATATATATATATATATATATCGGAATGATGTGACATATAAATCATATAAAAGATACTACGAGGGGTTTCTTATTACGCAATTGAACTTTGAGCCAAGAGAAATACACCGTACGAGTACTAGTACTTCGCCATAACAAGTTTTGTATGAGTCGTTAACGACTTTGTAAAGTCATTTAATGGTACTAATAAATCAGTACCAGAAATAAACTACCAATGAGAAAGAAATACTACCAACCAATCGAAAACGTCAAAATATGTGGTCTGCCTGTAAAAAAAAAACATTAAAACGTCTTAAGACGATGTTTTCATTGGTTTACGTTTAGAGAAAAATCAACAGATATCACGCGTTATATCAGGATTAGCTCTTGGAAAAAGGAAAATCTTACTGACATTGAAACATTCAAATCGCCTACCTGCATATATAAAGCGTACATGTCTATTGACAAAAACAAAACTTTACGGGCACGTTTTCCAGTTAAATAACTCAAATATTGGATAACTTATCTGTAGCTCTACGTTATCTCAACTTCTTTTTTTACCTTACATACACGAAATAAACAATTTATACCGAAAAAATCTTCGGTTGTGACGCGAGTGTGTAGCGAAACGAGCGTAGGTTGTATAATGTTTTAGGGTCGTGGTAGTTTGATTGGCATTTCAGATTGAAGATGGTTTTCGTTTGGAATGAAAACAAAATATCACATCGACAACTCGAATACGTAATGACTATGGTAATATATGGGATGGATACGATCGAAGATAGCCTATTCAACAATCATGGGACGAGCAGTCAGATACGAACTGCAATTTGAAATGCAAATGTTCTTAGACAGCTGACGGAAAATTGAACTTGTATTCACAATGCGTATTGAATCAAACTAACAATTGGGGTTAGCAATATTATGATGCAAACAATAATAAAACTTCTTTACATAAATTTAAGATTTCTTTACTTATTTAAAATAATAAAATAACTAAAGTGGTATTAAAAACAAATAAAAACATACACAAAACTCACAAATTAATCATTTATTTACTCATACGCGTTTCAATGACCAAGACATCATCATCAGTGAGTGTTACTACTACAAACTAAGTTAGAGTTTTAAATGATTAATTTGTGAGTTTTGAGTATGTTTTTATTTGTTTTCAGCAGCACCTCACAAGCTAAACTCAAAGAATATTTGTTTAAAGTGGTATTGTTAAAGCATAGAATTAAGAAAAGGAAAATCAACATCGGTTAGTTTATTTAGTATTCTATGTCTTACCAATGTAAAAGGAGAAAGATTTTATCATCTTACGTGATATCCTTACACCTGTGTTAGAACATATCAGATTCGGCAAGGAGGAAGAATACTGATGATATAATCAAATTATTCCAAATTATTTCACTTTTACATTCCAACCTTTCACTCTTTGAATAAAACTTGTTACGTATTTTCGTCATTCCATAAATATAATGCGTGTCATAAGAAAACTTCGCTTTATAAATTACGTTAAAGAAAACATATTTTATATATAAAATATATATTAACACATGTATTGACATGTAGTAATTAAATTAAAGCAATGCGTTAATAACAACTTTGAAAGCCAAAAACATAACTCCAAAGTTATTTCAATTGAAAAACGACACCCTTTTAAACGTCTTTGCAGCCTCCCTAGCCTTATTTACATTGTTCTGTAGCAATGTTCAGTATTTGTACTGTAAATACGTATTAACGAAATATTGCTATAGAATGTTACCTTTAATTAGGCCTAGGCATAATTACTAAATGCAACACAGTATGAGAACTAAAATGGGTCATGAATTTTCATTAGGCAAAACGTTTGTTTTAATCTCAAAGGCACTGGTAAAATACTTTCTCATTTCTAAATTATCGCACAAGTCTACGTCAAACAAGGCTATAGTTATACTTTGGGCTCGCAGTCACTTGAGATAAAGAACTTATTCAGTAAAACTTTAAATATTTTCAGCAATAGATCTAGAAGGTTTGTTTTTCTTTAATACACTCGTTTATAAAAAAATATATATGTATACCATAGATCACGTGCACGGGCGTGTGTGTATTTATTCATCGACATGCCGACTGTTCTAAATTTCCATTCTTCAATGAACATAATTTTTTCTTGAGCTCCTTATGTTAATTTTTCTTTTTCGCATGTTTAGAATAGATAATGGGTGAAGTAATTAGTCATTCGTACCCCCATCCACTATGAAAATTATAGCAAAAACAACACACACACACACAAACACACACACACACACACATATATATATATATATATATATATATATATATATATATATATATATATATATATATATATATATATTTAAAACAACACAGGTTATTCAAATACAAGAATATTTATTATTTTATATCCAAAGCTTTTCGTTGGCAAACAGTACCAACATCATCAGGAATGAAAATTACAATAATTACATGATTATTGTAATTTTCATTCCTGATGGTGTTGGTACTGTTTGCCAACGAAAAGCTTTGGATATAAAATAATAAATATTCTTGTATTTGAATAACCTGTGTTGTTTTAAATTATTAAACAAGAAAACGTATTTTATATTTATATATATATATATATATATATATATATATATATATATATATATATGCATACAGATAGATTACCTTAAATTACGTTACGTTTGTTACTGCATTACATCTGTTGCAAAAGTTAGATTGTTGATTTTCTAAAAATCCGTTCTTTCGATAAAAACTGTTCAAGTACACGTATTATTAATTTACTTCAGTAATACATTTTATTACGTCAACTGTGATTAACAAATCTGGTTTCATGTTTCCCTTGAAAACACAAATTAAAATAGATAACTTGAAAACAAACAGCCCTACTTTACCTTTTTCTATGGGAGATCGCTTTATTAGTAACTCATTGACGTTATGGATTTTCCTTGGTATTTTCCGATTTTCTAGTAAACCTTTAGCTGATTCATACATAAAGTTATCCAGACTAGCTTCCGTCAGGGATCTTCAGTTATTGCAAATAGTGTCTTCTTTCTTTGTATATTTTTCAATGTTGGCGTTGCGACCTGTATGACATAATGTGTTGTATTTTGGAGACGTGTTGGTGCTTTATTTTGTTTGTTCTTCTAGTTGTGTTTAGTGTTTGTATTTGTTCGAGGTTGTATAGGACGAGGCTGCAGTACATGGGGAATGGTCAGGAATGAACACAGTTTTAATGAAAATGGATAAAAGTATAAGGGAGGAGATAGATAGAAGGCAATTGGCATGGTTGAGTTGACAGTAGGACATGTATAGAGGATGGCAGAGACAAATGGCCCAGAAAGGTACTAGAAAGGATTCTCCCAGAGAAAAGAAAGAGAGGACGGCCACGAAGAGGTTTGCGTGATGGCATTAACGAAGAAATCACTGTAAGAAATCTAAATAAGGAGCAAATTGGAAATTGGGTACGGAGAGGCGTTGTAATTGATTCGTTATATATATATATATATATATATATATATATATATATATATATATATATATATATATATATATGTGTGTGTGTGTGTATTTATATATATATATATATATATATATATATATATATATGTGTGTGTGTGTATATATATATGTATATATATATATATATATATATATATATATATATATATATGTGTGTGTGTGTGTATATATATATTAAATAACTTCAAAAAGTTCATAATCAAGATGTATTTTATTCAACATTTACAATTTTGCTGAAGCTTTTCGCCGGTGTACAGTTCCAGCATTCTCAAAGACTAGTCTTTCGGAGACAGCATTCTCTCGGAGTAGTCTTTGAGAATGCTGGAACTGTACACCGGCGAAAAGCTTCAGCAAAATTGTAAATGTTGAATAAAATACATCTTGATTATGAACTTTTTGAAGTTATTTAATAATTATAACAAATCAAGAAAAAATAATCATCTTTATTATAATATATATATATATATATATATATATATATATATATATATATATATAATTATAATTAAGTGAGAAACGCACACATCCCCAACGCAATTGTAATATTAAACCCAAAAATACCATACGATACAATATCGTTAAAAGGCTACTTTTACATCATATTATGCAAATAGTACAGTGATGTTGAGAACTGAACTTCATTCTTATTTTAATTATAATTAATTTATAGATATTTATTTATGCTTCGGATATAATACAGTTAGTGCAAAAAGCAACTGTTATGTAGCGTATACAGTTAATCTTCTCCAGCCGCAGTTCTTTTCAACATGCGTAAATATAACAATATTTGTTTTATATTATAAAGACATGTAATCCCTCAGATTCAGTGGAGATAATACAACAACCAAACTGTTTACATCTCTAGCTTCTAACAAGAGACGTTTGACGTATAATTCAAAGAAGTTAACAATACATCTTGTTAAAACTTGTCCTGAGTTCTGGAAACACAAAGAGAACTTCTGTCTTGTTTGCATCTTAAACGCAAGCATAACTTTGACATTATTATGTGTAATGTAATTTACCCTGTTACTTTTATCCTGTGTCGTGTGGTTTTCTGATTTTTTCTTTCTTACGAATCACTTCCTCATTTGTTGCATATTTATTACAATTTGGTTTTTACTTTACGTCTTAAAGAATTAAATTACCCTCCTAGTGCAAAGTAGCGCGAGTAAACGTTTGTAGCGTTAAATGCGTTCTATTTCCCCATTCACGTATCCCATTCAATGTGTTCGTGCACGATTAAACGTCTTAGCTCACCAGAATGTATCATACTAGTACCGACACAAGCAAACAAATATTCTTTGCATCATTTTTATTGGACAACGCTAATTAGACCGTTCCGTCACCGGCCAATACAAGAGCGTGCCAAGCCCGGCACGCTCAGCATTTGTCGGCCAGCATATTTTATCGGTGACGGACTGCTGGCATGGTAGGTGACGCCGTCAAACCCCGTTGCAACCGCGATGCTATTCCGTTCAGACACAAAACTTAGTTGCTCTTTGTTTGCTTTACAAAAAAAAACAAATGCGCTGGTTAGAAAAAAAATTGTCAATGAATTTCTTAATGAAATTTCTCAATAATTCATTAAACGAGAATGACGTCATACGAAAATACTGGTAAAACGTCGCTTCGTCATCAAGTAGGTGGCTATATAACGTCTTATATTCTCCCTCAGTTTACCTTTTTCTTAGACATTTGTGAATCCAATAGCGTCTCTGTGTCTTGTTTTTGTTTTCCCCTGCCTCGTTCAAAATAATGGCAGATATTGCCAATTATGTTATTGCCAATCGTCTAATAACTATATTTATATTATCACATACAACTACTAACATAAGTACGTTCACAATTCACAACAAGGCAAAATAAAATATAAATATGAATTCAACTTAAAGATATATAATATTAAAACAGTAGCCACTGAACTAAAAAAGTAGTTTCCTGACGCAAAAAAGGTACAGCACAGATTCAGGATTCAACGGGTACCATATGGGTTGCATACGCGTTGTATAGAACGCTGTTGATCCGTTACATTGGGTATAGAAGTGACCGAAACGATTTTTCTCGTGCCTGTCACGGTCCTAGGTCGGTCATGGCATGGTACGTTCTAATGGGTATAGACCTTTAGTGGGGTTCCCCACTAAAGCCGGACCGGGCGAAGCCGAGCCGTTTTGTGGAGTCCTACCTGCCGCCAATTCAAGCGTTTTCTGGCAAACTGTTTCTGTCTTCGTTCAGTCTATTTGGTGTTTCAGCCCAGTGAGTAAATAAATATTCCAGAAGTGAACAATATTGAATGTGTGGACAAATGGGTCCCTTTGTATAATAAAAATGTATAGCCTATATATATATATATATATATATATATATATATATATATATATATATATATATATATATATATATATATATATATATAGGCTATACATTTTTATTATACAATAAAATTATATATATATATATAGCCTATCCTATATAGGTCCTACATATAGTGTTTACTATTATATATATATATATATATATATATATATATATATAGAGAGAGAGAGAGAGAGAGAGAGAGAGAGAGAGAGAGAGAGAGAGAGAGAGAGGGAGAGAGAGGGAGAGAGCAAGTTGAGGATAGATGACCAATCTTTTGTAAAACCTTAATAAAATCGTTAATTTTTACATATTAGATTTGAAAAATATGATTTAGTCGCATTTTTATTACAGATTTAAGATGTTAAGGTTTATAGTGTTCGTACTATAATACATTTTTAAAATGGTATTTTGAAAAAAAAATTGCAAAGTAGTCATTTCTACTAAGCTTTGAGAAGAGATGGACACGAAGCACAGGAGAGATGGCCACCTTGACTTAAAAGATAAATGTAAGACTGTACTGTAAGGAAAAACATTTTTGCAGACAGTCTTAAGTTTCTTAACGTTATTAGTTATTAACCAAGTAGTAGGCCTATTAACAGAATTGTTACGAAAATATAAGTACACAAAATTTCAGGAGAATCGGAGTTATCATTCAATAGCACAGCATCGATTGATTGCTCACGGCTACTTCTGGATTCTTTGCTTTTGTGATTGAGGCCTAATCTATTTTCCCCAGGAATCGGTAGAGGGAAGGGTTTCTCAGATTTGGAGCTTTTCTTTAGTAATTTAGCTTTATTTTGTTCAATGTTAGCTCTAAGCCACAGATTCTGCGAAGAGAAGGTGCAGAAGAGGAGTTAACGATTGACGGACTAATGAAAGTATTATCAGTAGTTTAGAAGTTATTGTCGGTGAGACTTGTGTCGAGCAACATGCCTTAGAATAGGCGAGAACAGTTGTAGAACTGTCGGGCTGTTGGTAAGCCTACTTGTTTCGAGAGGAACTCCTATTTAGATTTCCAGTTGACGAATTTGTTGATCTGTGTTCTAACCCATATGTAAAGTTTGGCGACGTTTCCTCCGAGATTTTTCCGATGAAAGCGAGCTTAGGTATAACGTCTGAGTTAAAGGAAAGATACCAGTGGCACGAAAACATTAGATAGCATTTTCAGCAATATCTGATTTGCCCCATGCATCACAGAGCAGCTGTCCTAACTGTAACCTCAAAACGTTAAGTCATTAGTAATAGAAGAAAATGTGCTGTTGTCGTACATGTTGCGTATACGCGCCCGCTCGAATGTTAGACCGACAAATGTGAGAGAGCTCCAGAACTCCGGGTACGCCCATCTCTTCTCGTAAACAAGCCATCATCTATCCTTTTTGTCGAGGAAAGATAGCCAAAACGCTAAGTCATTAGTAATAGAAGAAAATGTACTGTTGTCGTACATGTTGCGTATACGCGCCCGCTCGAATGTTAGACCGACAAATGTGAGAGAGCTCCAGAACTCCGGGTACGCCCATCTCTTCTCGTAAACAAGCCATCATCTTTCCTTTTTGTCGAGGAAAGATAGCCAAAACGCTAAGTCATTAGTAATAGAAGAAAATGTGCTGTTGTCGTACATGCGTATACGCGCCCGCTCGAATGTTAGACCGACAAATGTGAGAGAGCTCCAGAACTCCGGGTACGCCCATCTCTTCTCGTAAACAAGTCATCATCTTTCCTTTTTGTCGAGGAAAGATAGCCAAAACGCTAAGTCATTAGTAACAGAAGAAAATGTACTGTTGTCGTACATGTTGCGTATACGCGCCCGCTCGAATGTTAGACCGACAAATGTGAGAGAGCTCCAGAACTCCGGGTACGCCCATCTCTTCTCGTAAACAAGCCATCATCTTTCCTTTTTGTCGAGGAAAGATAGCCAAAACGCTAAGTCATTAGTAATAGAAGAAAATGTGCTGTTGTCGTACATGTTGCGTATACGCGCCCGCTCGAATGTTAGACCGACAAATGTGAGAGAGCTCCAGAACTCCGGGTACGCCCATCTCTTCTCGTAAACAAGCCATCATCTTTCCTTTTTGTCGAGGAAAGATAGCCAAAACGCTAAGTCATTAGTAATAGAAGAAAATGTGCTGTTGTCGTACATGTTGCGTATACGCGCCCGCTCGAATGTTAGACCGACAAATGTGAGAGAGCTCCAGAACTCCGGGTACGCCCATCTATTCTCGTAAACAAGTCATCATCTTTCCTTTTTGTCGAGGAAAGATAGCCAAAACGCTAAGTCATTAGTAATAGAAGAAAATGTGCTGTTGTCGTACATGTTGCGTATACGCGCCCGCTCGAATGTTAGACCGACAAATGTGAGAGAGCTCCAGAACTCCGGGTACGCCCATCTCTTCTCGTAAACAAGCCATCATCTTTCCTTTTTGTCGAGGAAAGATAGCCAAAACGCTAAGTCATTAGTAACAGAAGAAAATGTGCTGTTGTCGTACATGTTGCGTATACGCGCCCGCTCGAATGTTAGACCGACAAATGTGAGAGAGCTCCAGAACTCCGGGTACGCCCATCTCTTCTCGTAAACAAGCCATCATCTTTCCTTTTTGTCGAGGAAAGATAGCCAAAACGCTAAGTCATAAGTAATAGAAGAAAATGTGCTGTTGTCGTACATGTTGCGTATACGCGCCCGCTCGAATGTTAGACCGACAAATGTGAGAGAGCTCCAGAACTCCGGGTACGCCCATCTCTTCTCGTAAACAAGTCATCATCTTTCCTTTTTGTCGAGGAAAGATAGCCAAAACGCTAAGTCATTAGTAATAGAAGAAAATGTGCTGTTGTCGTACATGTTGCGTATACGCGCCCGCTCGAATGTTAGACCGACAAATGTGAGAGAGCTCCAGAACTCCGGGTACGCCCATCTCTTCTCGTAAACAAGCCATCATCTTTCCTTTTTGTCGAGGAAAGATAGCCAAAACGCTAAGTCATTAGTAATAGAAGAAAATGTGCTGTTGTCGTACACGTTGCGTATACGCGCCCGCTCGAATGTTAGACCGGCAAATGTGAGAGAGCTCCAGAACTCCGGGTACGCCCATCTCTTCTCGTAAACAAGTCATCATCTTTCCTTTTTGTCGAGGAAAGATAGCCAAAACGCTAAGTCATTAGTAATAGAAGAAAATGTGCTGTTGTCGTACATGTTGCGTATACGCACCCGCTCGAATGTTAGACCGACAAATGTGAGAGAACTCCAGAACTCCGGGTACGCCCATCTCTTCTCGTAAACAAGTCATCATCTTTCCTTTTTGTCGAGGAAAGATAGCCAAAACGCTAAGTCATTAGTAATAGAAGAAAATGTGCTGTTGTCGTACATGTTGCGTATACGCACCCGCTCGAATGTTAGACCGACAAATGTGAGAGAGCTCCAGAACTCCGGGTACGCCCATCTCTTCTCGTAAACAAGTCATCATCTTTCCTTTTTGTCGAGGAAAGATAGCCAAAACGCTAAGTCATTAGTAATAGAAGAAAATGTGCTGTTGTCGTACATGTTGCGTATACGCGCCCGCTCGAATGTTAGACCGACAAATGTGAGAGAGCTCCAGAACTCCGGGTACGCCCATCTCTTCTCGTAAACAAGTCATCATCTTTCCTTTTTGTCGAGGAAAGATAGCCAAAACGCTAAGTCATTAGTAATAGAAGAAAATGTGCTGTTGTCGTACATGTTGCGTATACGCGCCCGCTCGAATGTTAGACCGACAAATGTGAGAGAGCTCCAGAACTCCGGGTACGCCCATCTCTTCTCGTAAACAAGTCATCATCTTTCCTTTTTGTCGAGGAAAGATAGCCAAAACGCTAAGTCATTAGTAATAGAAGAAAATGTGCTGTTGTCGTACACGTTGCGTATACGCGCCCGCTCGAATGTTAGACCGGCAAATGTGAGAGAGCTCCAGAACTCCGGGTACGCCCATCTCTTCTCGTAAACAAGTCATCATCTTTCCTTTTTGTCGAGGAAAGATAGCCAAAACGCTAAGTCATTAGTAATAGAAGAAAATGTGCTGTTGTCGTACATGTTGCGTATACGCACCCGCTCGAATGTTAGACCGACAAATGTGAGAGAGCTCCAGAACTCCGGGTACGCCCATCTCTTCTCGTAAACAAGTCATCATCTTTCCTTTTTGTCGAGGAAAGATAGCCAAAACGCTAAGTCATTAGTAATAGAAGAAAATGTCCTGTTGTCGTACATGTTGCGTATACGCGCCCGCTCGAATGTTAGACCGACAAATGTGAGAGAACTCCAGAACTCCGGGTACGCCCATCTCTTCTCGTAAACAAGTCATCATCTTTCCTTTTTGTCGAGGAAAGATAGCCAAAACGCTAAGTCATTAGTAATAGAAGAAAATGTGCTGTTGTCGTACATGTTGCGTATACGCGCCCGCTCGAATGTTAGACCGACAAATGTGAGAGAGCTCCAGAACTCCGGGTACGCCCATCTCTTCTCGTAAACAAGTCATCATCTTTCCTTTTTGTCGAGGAAAGATAGCCAAAACGCTAAGTCATTAGTAATAGAAGAAAATGTGCTGTTGTCGTACATGTTGCGTATACGCACCCGCTCGAATGTTAGACCGACAAATGTGAGAGAACTCCAGAACTCCGGGTACGCCCATCTCTTCTCGTAAACAAGTCATCATCTTTCCTTTTTGTCGAGGAAAGATAGCCAAAACGCTAAGTCATTAGTAATAGAAGAAAATGTGCTGTTGTCGTACATGTTGCGTATACGCACCCCCTCGAATGTTAGACCGACAAATGTGAGAGAGCTCCAGAACTCCGGGTACGCCCATCTCTTCTCGTAAACAAGTCATCATCTTTCCTTTTTGTCGAGGAAAGATAGCCAAAACGCTAAGTCATTAGTAATAGAAGAAAATGTGCTGTTGTTGTACATGTTGCGTATACGCGCCCGCTCGAATGTTAGACCGACAAATGTGAGAGAGCTCCAGAACTCCGGGTACGCCCATCTCTTCTCGTAAACAAGTCATCATCTTTCCTTTTTGTCGAGGAAAGATAGCCAAAACGCTAAGTCATTAGTAATAGAAGAAAATGTGCTGTTGTCGTACATGTTGCGTATACGCACCCGCTCGAATGTTAGACCGACAAATGTGAGAGAACTCCAGAACTCCGGGTACGCCCATCTCTTCTCGTAAACAAGTCATCATCTTTCCTTTTTGTCGAGGAAAGATAGCCAAAACGCTAAGTCATTAGTAATAGAAGAAAATGTGCTGTTGTCGTACATGTTGCGTATACGCACCCCCTCGAATGTTAGACCGACAAATGTGAGAGAGCTCCAGAACTCCGGGTACGCCCATCTCTTCTCGTAAACAAGTCATCATCTTTCCTTTTTGTCGAGGAAAGATAGCCAAAACGCTAAGTCATTAGTAATAGAAGAAAATGTGCTGTTGTTGTACATGTTGCGTATACGCGCCCGCTCGAATGTTAGACCGACAAATGTGAGAGAACTCCAGAACTCCGGGTACGCCCATCTCTTCTCGTAAACAAGTCATCATCTTTCCTTTTTGTCGAGGAAAGATAGCCAAAACGCTAAGTCATTAGTAATAGAAGAAAATGTGCTGTTGTCGTACATGTTGCGTATACGCATCCGCTCGAATGTTAGACCGACAAATGTGAGAGAACTCCAGAACTCCGGGTACGCCCATCTCTTCTCGTAAACAAGTCATCATCTTTCCTTTTTGTCGAGGAAAGATAGCCAAAACGCTAAGTCATTAGTAATAGAAGAAAATGTGCTGTTGTCGTACATGTTCCGTATACGCGCCCGCTCGAATGTTAGACCGACAAATGTGAGAGAGCTCCAGAACTCCGGGTACGCCCATCTCTTCTCGTAAACAAGCCATTATCTTTCCTTTTTGTCGAGGAAAGATAGCCAAAACGCTAAGTCATTAGTAATAGAAGAAAATGTGCTGTTGTCGTACATGTTGCGTATACGCGCCCGCTCGAATGTTAGACCGACAAATGTGAGAGAGCTCCAGAACTCCGGGTACGCCCATCTCTTCTCGTAAACAAGTCATCATCTTTCCTTTTTGTCGAGGAGAGTTAGCAATCTTATCAGTTCCTCCCAAAGTGAACGCATGGACATTATTTGAGGTTATGAATCTTCCTTAAGATATGACACAGTACATAAAGCAACGAAATTCGTAAATACGTATGTGGACAATGTTGAAACCCACTCACGTTAAACTAGATTATAATTTCAACGAACCACGTAAACTGTTTTCTTCGCTACAACCGCAACTAACCACAACCATTTTAAAACTCTCATGGAACGTTACTACCGTACACTGTAAAACTGACTGGGCCAAAGGGCGTCAGATCACGGAATTATGCTTTGTGGCCATCTCTCCTCGACGTACCATACACATTTTTTTGTTTCCATATTAATGTATTATATGAAGGAAAATTATACTATTTTCTAATATATATATTACAACAAAAAAGAAATTAAAAGACCAGATAAAGATCCAGATATCAAAAACAACTCAATGCTTACATCAAATCTCAAACTTAGCGACACACGCCATCAAAAACAAACACACATTCCCCACATTAAAAACGTACCCCTAATAAAAAAAAACGTACAAAAAGGCCTCCAAATGACAATCTGAGAACAACTACAAATTTATAAGCATACAAATAATATCATAAACGAACAAATACAAATAAAATCAAAAAACTATACATTATTGAACCTAATAGACAAAATTAACTCCAAGGCAAACTTAAAAGACTACCACAGTGCATTAAATCCGAAAATAGAACAATAACGATACACCACACCTTGTGACAACGGACATTTTCACACAGCTCGCAGTCTACTACAACCCCTGGTCAGTGATGCTCGATAATGGAGATACTATCAATCTTTGAAAGTTAACTCTCATAAATACCAAGCAAGATTCTTGTTTAAGTACATATAGTGAAAGTGATATATGTATATATCGTTAATGTAAATGCTCAATTGTCGTTTTTGTCTAAACGTTTGCTATTTTTACCATGTTCATGTGACTACTGAACCATGAACGATCATTGAACAAACCTTAAATGTGCGCCTATTATAAAGTTACTTTGTTTCACTAATGAAGAAACATTACTCTGCATTTGGATTAATTTGAGTTTTCGACTTGTGGAATAAAAAAATTCTACTGTAATACCTGAGCAATCGTTAACTCTACTATTTAGAGCAGAAAGGCAAAGTTTTATCATTAGACGTTTTCTCTTTTCATTACTTAACCAATTTACCTACTATTGCTACGTTTCCAAAGATTAAAGTTCTGAAACCACTGTATTTACTATTTCCTAACAAAGACAAATGTAGAAGTTCTTGTGAGATATATTGTAAATTAATTAGCAATGTATTTATTGTGAAATGTCTAACATTCTTTGACAACTGTCTAACAGTATTGATTTGAATTTTTCGGATTTTTTCAACAACCAATATGCATACAGCAAAATACTTGAGAAAAAATCAGTTGGAGGAAGGACTGATTCAACCTTACAAACATGTTGCCTAAGTAATGACAACGTGCAGATAAAAATTATGACACGTATAAACGTATAAAATCCAAACACATATAAACAAACTACACAAAAATATCCAGTTCACTGCAGAGTTTGAAAGCAACAAAACATTGAATTTCTTAGACATCACCATAACAAAAAATCAAAACAAACATGAATTCAACATATACCGCAAGCCAAAACCCTGATAGACAACACATCGAACTACCCAATACAACATAAACACGCAGCATTTAAACATTTACTACACAGACTAAATAAAATACCTATGTCCACAACTAACTACACAGAGGAACTAATCACAATCAAATATTTAGCTCACAAAAATGGATATGACAATTATTTAATAGACAAACGACACAGAAAAATACTCACCAAAACAGTATCAAGAACACAAACAATAAAAACACGAAAACCAACAAATTAATCACCCTCACAAACATAAACAAAATCACAAATAAAATAGCACGCCAATTCAATAAAGCAGGATACAATGTAGCTTACAGAACAACAAATAAAATCCAAACAGCTATCAGTCACAATATTAATAACAATACCAACACATAAAATAACCTAGGAGTATACAAACTAAAATGCAACAACTGCAATAAGTACTATATTGGACAAACAGGCAGATCTTTTGCCGAAAGATATAAGGCGCACTGCACACTACCATTGAATCCACCTTCGCAAATCACCTCATGGACACTAAACACTCATGCAAAAGTATGGAAAATAACATGAGCATCCTCCGCACTTGCAACAAAGGCCATAAATTAAACGCACTAGAACAGTATGAAATATATAGACATAGCAACACAAATCCAAAATGACATCTTAAATGAACAAACACGGCACAAATCACACATACTCTTCGATCACATCACTTCTAACTTTCAAAATAATGGTACCGAGGAAGCGCGACTGCAGCATTCCTAGCGGCAGAAATACGAGGCTGATGAAATCGTAAGACGAAAACTTTTCCTCCAATGTTTGTAAGTGTAAGTTAACAATTTAACAACTTTTAGGTTAACAAAAAGTCTGGTTGCAAGTAATAGCAAAAGTGTAATAAGAATTAACAACCAGCTCGTCATGAACTGCAACAATATTTCGAAAAATTATAAGATATAAAATAAACGTCACGTCGCTAAAATTGTCTTACAAGGGTAATATGGATGCCATAACATTAAGGATTTGTCATTCAGCAAAGTAAATTTAGGACTCAAGCTTAATTTATGTGACACGGTGAAGGAATATTTAAGAGGTTGTAGCCTGACCAAACATCGTCTTAAAAAAACATAGCCTACTATGACGAAAATATTCATTCAATACTGGGTTTCTTAGCAAATATTTCTCGAAGCATTGGGCTCCGTGAGAGCTTCGGCTTGATTCTAAAGAGGAACCTTCAGGACTTTTTGGCATTTCGAAATATACGTAGGCCTACTGTATATTGAACATAACAAACATTTAAAATGTAACAAATGAATATTTCACCAACACCATAATGGCATTCTGAAAGATTTTAGTCATATCATCACTGTTTTTATGTTTGTAGAAAATAAAAGGTTTTAAACAATGTTTTGTGAATAGGTTGGTAGCCCTTCAATCCTAGAATTTCTCAGCTTGTGAAAGACATGAGCACGAAAGTCGCACTAAGAAAAGCGTAGAAGTAAAGAAAGTCTATTTGTAGGAATTATTGCTTTCTTATATTAATTATGTTATACATAGAAAGTATATTTTTTATAAGAAATAATACGTTGCCAAAAGTGTTTCACTTGTTCTTTTGTTTCGTTTGTACTTCTTATTAGAGGTTTGTTTTGTTTGTTCTTCTTATTGGTTGTTCGTTGAAACCAATTCCAAACACATATTGCATGCATATGGTAGGAAGTGATCCGCAAACTTCTGAAAGGTTGGGAATGACTGATATAGCATGATGTTAGGCGGTAAATTTGAACTAAGTTGGATATTTTATTTTCTAACGATTACTAATAAGTAAAAGCATAAAGAATGTGAATATTTTCAATACGTTCTAATATTTACGTTTTTCGAGGTAGATAAGTGACTCTTATTAACAAACCTTAGTTACGGCTAAGGGCAAGACAGTTTTATGGTGGAACTATTCAAAGCGACCAAAGGAATTAAAAGTTTCCACTATCACTTAAATTGTTATTCAGAATATCTTACGATACGATTTCTTCTACGGCGGTCGATAATTAAATATTTTCGTCTATTAATATTTCTTTGAAACGATTGTGAACAAATGCCAGGATTTGGGTAGGGATGTAAAATCGTCTGATCTGGGACATTGGGAAGAACCTAACATTACCAGCGTATCCTAATCTCTATTTTATTTATATAGACGTTTACAGCCCTATAACTTCAACAGAGAGTACCCGGTACCCGACCCTGTAAAAGATGAAGCACGAGAAGAGGAATCGATATAGGCTAAGGAAGGAGGAATTATTTTGTAGTACTGGCAATGGTGGAAATCTATCAATTAATCTCTAAAAGCAAATTTTTAAAACTATGAAAACATTTCCAGCTTAAATAACTGTTAAAGAAAAACGACGTGAACGAGTACGGCGGTTGTTACACTGAAGACAATTATCCAGGGTAAAATATTGCAATCGAAAGATATATAACAAACCCCATTACGTTAATTAAAATTGCCAGCATAATGTAATTAAAAAAATTGTTTCCGCATTTAAGCAGAAGTTGCTTTAATTTAGAAAGGAAATAAATTGCAAAACAAGAACCAGCTGCAATGGGTTTATCTTTGAAATTCCCGTCCCACGTTATCAGAGCGACTTGCCCAAGTAATATCAGATTAAATTGTGAAGCGTTGTGCTTGCGATGTAATTAAACTTCAGAATGACAAAAGTTTATTCAATTGTTAATTTGACCACGTTGTGGCAGAACGATCGTGAATAGTAAGATCCAAAAACTTTTATTTCCAGCAGGCATCTCGCAATCTCATCAAGTGTATGTCTTATCTCAAAATACTCTTTAGAATTTAATCCTCTATAGCAAGTTACAATTAAATTTAAAAAACCTGATTTAACAAAATTAAAAATTAGGACTAGGCCTGCATTAGTTTACAAGACAGTTTAAGACAGAGAAGGGACGTCATTCAATGGATGTTTTCTGACAAGGAAAAAATGCCTCTGCAGTCATAATAATTTTTTAATTACAATTAATTTTACAACATTTGTATTAATATATATATATATATATATATATATATATATATATATATATATATAATACGTTTTCTTGTTTAATAATTTAAAACAACACAGGTTATTCAAATACAAGAATATTTATTATTTTAAATCCAAAGCTTTTCGTTGGCAAACAGTACCAACATCATCAGGAATGAAAATTACAATAATGTAAGCTTACATTATTGTAATTTTCATTCCTGATGATGTTGGTACTGTTTGCCAACGAAAAGCTTTGGATTTAAAATAATAAATATTCTTGTATTTGAATAACCTGTGTTGGTTTAAAATATATATATATATATATATATATATATATATATATATATATATATATATATATATAGCAATATGTATTCTTGTGTATTAATAAAGAACTAAGTCAAAATACAAATACAAGAATTATAATTGAATTTACAATTCAAAGCTTTTCGTTGGCTAACAGTACCAACATCATCAGGAATATTAAACAATTCATCTATATTGTTTAATATTCCTGATGATGTTGGTACTGTTAGCCAACGAAAAGCTTTGAATTGTAAATTCAATTATAATTCTTGTATTTGTATTTTGACTTAGTTCTTTATATATATATATATATATATATATATACTTAGAGAGAAAGAGAGAGAGAGAGAGAGAATTCGCGTAAATTGATTTAATAATAAGTCACTTAACAACAAAATTAAAAGTTAGTATTATTAGGAGGTTGACATCAACCCGTTTCATATACACATGGGGCTAGTAACCCTTACAGGATGCAGAAGTTTGACTTACTTGCAAATGAACCAAAATATTGTAATCTTTGCATAGATATTTGGAAGATGGTGAAATGAAGCAAAACTATAGGAGTGGCATGGAGAACATAGATCTTGTGTTTTTGGTAAACCCTGGCCTTCATATACGAAAGCCGTTTCCACTGGTTTTGTAGCGGAGAAGGATGTGGAACGCCAGTGTGTCTCGAGCCGTCGTCCTATCTGGATTTCGGTGTTCTACTCACAGAGCACTTAATACTCGTTTTAGGTGCTCTGTGGTTATAATACCCGTTCTACAGATATTTCGCCACGTGTTTCAGTGTTCGGTCGGTTGCATGTTACCGCTCAATCCGCGGCCGTCCCCACTTTGTCTCCGTTTCTCCCCAAGCCAGGCTTCACGACATTCCTCAGACCTATACTCAAGATAGGTTCATGCAGGGATTAAGAGGCTGAAGTCTCCGTATGCTCTGGCAGTAATTCCCAAGACTCTGCGAATCACCCAGCCTAATTGAATTACGTACGGACCGTGCCTCCTGTATCCATATAATATCCCCTTAATATTACCATCAATGGGGACCTATTCCAATTAGAAAAAAAAAACTGTTTCTGCAACACAGTATTTATTATTACATTTACCTTACTGTTCTAGGTACTCATTAATTAGGCTAGATACCTCTAACTAATACTTAATAAAGTACGCCTGCTATAAACACATTAATTATACATTATTGCTTTTTTTCTAAAATGTACATCCTCCTATATTAAAATATGTGCCACGAAGTCAGCCATGATAGATTTCAGAGAATCGTTCCTGTTGGCGAGATATTATTTGGCAAATAATATCGGGGCCGGGAAGGGTATTTATTCCCTTACAAATGCCTCGTTAGTGAGTTTATTGACAGGGACTAACTGCAGGTACCGAGAGCGGTTTGTCCCTCTTGAGGTGACCCAGAACACGTAAAACACTAACAGCACACAACACAATAAAGAATCAAGATTTGCCACATATTCAGGACCTTACGTCATTTAGAAATATTTTTAAATAAATAAAACCTCTAAACCACAAATAACATTTTATTTAAACCTTATGTACATTTCGATTGCCCAGCAATCATCTTCAGAGGTATTTAAAAAATACAACTGTATTTTTAAAATACCTCTGAAGATGATTGCTGGGCAATCGAAATGTACATAAGATTTAAATAAAATGTTATTTGTGGTTTAGAGGTTTTATTTATTTAAAAATAAACATTGCGCCACAGTTGCTTCATATAGTTATTTAGAAATATGTTTAGTAAATGTAGCGTAACGTGGAAAACAGACTTCAGGTAAGCTTTTCTGCCATCTTAATTGTAAAATTTCAATAAAAGTAACAGGGAGTTATTTGTACAGTTCACCATTATTCCTAGCTTTGCTTCACCTATATTTATCTTTTTTCGTACACATTGATTTAAATGATAAACACTTTCCTATTACCTTAACAGAGAGTAACTATACTTTAGGCATTCGTAGCTGCATTTCTTAATATGAGAGCAGTAATAAATAGGTCGCCAGATTACCTTCAGCTTAATCCTTATCTATATCCGAGTCCAGTGAGTTAAATGTCTTACTTATATTCACAATCATTTTAAAGTTTTCATAGTTAATAATGGCCACTAACTGGTCACCATATATGCCACAACAATTTTGATTAATAATCTTTACATGTTGACAGAAAATGTTAATTTGAATGACAATTTCGTTTCAAGTTGTCGATTTGTGTCGTTTATTTGTTTTCCTACGAATACTTGTAACTATCTGGTGAGGTTGAAGGACAGTAATGTACACAGTTATGTCTAGACCAAACGGAAGCAGTATATAAGCGTAAAGACCAAACACGATACGTGAATCGTAGTTTTTAGGAAATTAACGCACATGGCGAAGAGCTGGCTTGCAGATACAACTAACTCACCAACATACTGTGACTGCTGGCTTGCAGATACAACTAACTCACCAACATACTGTGACTGCTGGCTTGCAGATACAACTAACTCACCAACATACTGTGACTGCTGGCTTGCAGATACAACTAACTCACCAACATACTGTGACTGCTGGCTTGCAGATACAACTAACTCACCAACATACTGTGACTGCTGGCTTGCAGATACAACTAACTCACCAACATACTGTGACTGCTGGCTTGCAGATACAACTAACTCACCAACATACTGTGACTGCTGGCTTGCAGATACAACTAACTCACCAACATACTGTGACTGCTGGCTTGCAGATACAACTAACTCACCAACATACTGTGACTGCTGGCTTGCAGATACAACTAACTCACCAACATACTGTGACTGCTGGCTTGCAGATACAACTAACTCACCAACATACTGTGACTGCTGGCTTGCAGATACAACTAACTCACCAACATACTGTGACTGCTGGCTTGCAGATACAACTAACTCACCAACATACTGTGACTGCTGGCTTGCAGATACAACTAACTCACCAACATACTGTGACTGTTGGCTTGCAGATACAACTAACTCACCAACATACTGTGACTGCTGGCTTGCAGATACAACTAACTCACCAACATACTGTGACTGCTGGCTTGCAGATACAACTAACTCACCAACATACTGTGACTGTTGGCTTGCAGATACAACTAACTCACCAACATACTGTGACTGCTGGCTTGCAGATACAACTAACTCACCAACATACTGTGACTGCTGGCTTGCAGATACAACTAACTCACCAACATACTGTGACTGCTGGCTTGCAGATACAACTAACTCACCAACATACTGTGACTGCTGGCTTGCAGATACAACTAACTCACCAACATACTGTGACTGCTGGCTTGCAGATACAACTAACTCACCAACATACTGTGACTGCTGGCTTGCAGATACAACTAACTCACCAACATACTGTGACTGCTGGCTTGCAGATACAACTAACTCACCAACATACTGTGACTGCTGGCTTGCAGATACAACTAACTCACCAACATACTGTGACTGCTGGCTTGCAAATACAACTAACTCACCAACATACTGTGACTGCTGGCTTGCAGATACAACTAACTCACTAACATACTGTGACTGCTGGCTTGCAGATACAACTAACTCACCAACATACTGTGACTGCTGGCTTGCAGATACAACTAACTCACCAACATACTGTGACTGCTGGCTTGCAGATACAACTAACTCACCAACATACTGTGACTGCTGGCTTGCAGATACAACTAACTCACCAACATACTGTGACTGCTAGCTTGCAGATACAACTAACTCACCAACATACTGTGACTGCTGGCTTGCAGATACAACTAACTCACCAACATACTGTGACTGCTGGCTTGCAGATACAACTAACTCACCAACATACTGTGACTGCTGGCTTGCAGATACAACCAACTCACCAACATACTGCGACTATATTCACAGACGGTTCAAAACTGGACAATGGGATAGGATGTGCATTTTATATGTAAGGACAAATCTTCACCTACGGATTGCCCTCAGCCTGTAGCGTTTTCAGTGCAGAACTTTACGCCATTTTCCAAGCTTTAAGATCGATTCCGTCTGCAACATCCAATTATCTTGTGTATTCTGATTCCAAAACTGCTCTCCAGGCTATTCAGGAAATGTACACTGAGAACGCATTAGTTGGAGACATCTTGTGCTTAATACACAGGTTCAATTACGAGGTGTCATTTGTGGGTGCCTGGTCATTGTGGAATATTCGGTAACACTAAAGCAGATGAAGGCGCAAAATTAGCGACAAGTATCGTGCCATCGACACAACGTGTGATGGCATCAGATTTTGTATGTAATGTTAAAACTACACTATTCTCTCTTTGGAATGAAGAATGGCAAAATGTCATTGGCTTCGGTCATTCTTTGTTAACACATGGATGGTTGATGCGGCATGAGGATCCACCACTATGCCAGTATTGTCATACCATCACAGTCAAGCACATTCTGCTCGACTGTGATGAGTTGACCGATTTGTATTTACGTTACGATCTTCGAGGAAGTTTAAAGGTGGTTTTAAGGGACAATGTCACGGCTATCGACCGTGTCATCGCTTTCTTACGCCACCTGAATCTATGTAACAATATATAAAATCTTGATAATTTAAATTTTAGCTTATTTAGTTTTAGATAATTAAAATTAGTTTTAACCTTTTATTTTGTTTGATTATAGTTATTCGGCTTATCCAAATTTACTTTTTTAAATAACATTTTAGTTAGGCGATGATAACCAAAATTGATTTTTCCCCTAAAAAAAAAAAAAAATAAATAAAAATAAAACAATAAAAAGGCTAGCCGGAGAACACCCCCGAAAAATTTTCTCCTTTATAATAATTTAATTGTTTATATTTTACATTAAACCTAATTTAATTTCCACAATACGTTACTCTATAAACATTTTAACCATATTTTGATTTGTTCTTTTCGATATATTTAAATAAAAAAATGAATACATTAAAAATACTGCAAAACTGGCTAAAAACTTATGTAAATATAATCTACTTTTATAAGGTACTAGAATAACATCCACCATGATAACAGTGAAACTGCGTAACCTGAGCGGTAACCTCCACTCACTTACAGGTTATTATTGGAGATTATATATTTTATTTGGATTTTTTCAACATCCAGATTTTGTATTCATAACTATACGGCCTTGAAAGGGACTTTTACTATATTTTCCTATAAAGGGGGGATTTTCTAAATTTTACCACTTTAAAATACTTCTCGTGGAACCGGAAGAGTGGTTGAGTACGGGACAATTTTCCATACATTATTTGTATATGCACTTCGTAGTTTTTTCGTAAAATAATTGAGGTTATCTTTGCTAAGTGTTTTTAAACGTAATAAGTTTTATTATCCTCTGATTAACTAGAGACTTCCTAAGTCCCCCGAATAAACTAAAATACAAACTTAAAAATACCTCCTGAAGCAAAACATTTCACCACTAATAGTATTCACCTACTGAACCACCAGTATTTCAGGAGGTTTCTAAAAATGCTTCAACTATATGTTCCCATAGGTTGATCTATTAAATAGTTTCAATTTTAGTATTCAGTTTTTATTAATTACACTGGAAAGACCCAAGTTTTCAGCTTGTTAATTTAACAGTACTTCTTAACGATTTGGGGGTAACAGAACTGAAACAAATATGATCAATCAAACGTCTAAGTACACGCGTCTAAATTTTTTTGGTTTTGTATAATTTATAGAATTAAGTGAAATGTACTCTCGCTACAATCTCATAATTACATTCTTCTTTTATTTTAATGTTGGATTTCACATTGTTAACTAACTGTGTGCTAACAACCACATAAAGTAGTCAAAAGTAAGTAAATTCTACAGTTTTAAATTTCATTACCTTGACGTATATCTGGATATTTAATTTCAGACCATACTCCCAGAACTAGTATATCACCATAATTAAACATATCTTCCGACGTCGTAAATCCCTAAACAATAGTACACTGTGGATTTAAAGTTTTGAATTTCATGTATGATTTATAGAAGCATCGAGCTAATTTCGCAGTACGAATTCCCAAAGGGCAATCTTTATCAATTTGCTGTTCATTACTTTTAATACATAACAAAGATTTCGATTCCGTTTATTAAAATTAAACCTGTGATATATTTTCAGAAAACTGTGTTTTCTACTCTTTTTATAAAATCCTGTTGGAGGCGAAATTAGATCAATCATGGCAATTTATACTCATGTGCACTGTAATTTATACAGAATCTAGTCTTCAACAAAATGAACCGTTAAACGAATGGAGTTACACGTATGCTCTAACTTTTTTTTAGCCATATATCTCCTTCTCAACGTTCTAAATTTAATTGGAGAGTAAGTTAATCGGAGGACATTATGACAAACGTTTTCGAAGATCCATTAGAAAGGGTCAGCATTTTGAGCCATGGGGCAATTGTTAGAACATTAATACTAATCGCGTGGCCGGATAATGAGCAAGTTGGTAGGTATGAATCCATATTGTAGTAAGTAATTGTGTAACGTGAATCTTTTCCATCTTAGAAATAGAGTAATGGTACAGTTTTTTATACTCTAGCCTTATCTTATGGTTTAGATATGTAAATAAACAGAGCACAGGTATAAATTTCTGAAACAAACTACACCTACTATATTTTGAAATCTACCAAAAATTTTGCCAAATTACTGAAATATTTTGATTAATAGATAATTTTTAAGATGTTAAAATATCACCTTTCCAGAAAGTCCAAAATGTAAATTTACCATATAATTTAAATTGTCAAGTTCCCAAGTGTCAAAAATGTCAAATTTCCGAAAAGTAAACTTCCTGAGAGTTCAAAATGTCAACCTCTTGGAGAGTTTAAAATGTCTTCTATGGTATTCAAAATATCAATTTTTCAAAATCTTTCAGGGTGTCCGAAATGTTAACCTTCAAGAGAATCTAAACGTCAACCTTCCCGAATTCATAAAATGTCACAATTCCAGAAAATTCAGATGTTAACATTTCTGATAATACAAAATGCTAACCCTCTCACAGAGTCCAAAATGTCCATTTACCATATAACTTGACTTGACAAACTTCCAGAGGACCTAAAATATCAAATTTACAGAATGTCTGAAAAATGAACTTTCCAGAGAGTCCAAAATGTTCACGTACTAGAGAGTTTAAACTGTCACTTTCTAGAAAATTGAAAATGTCAATCTTCCAGAAAATCCAAAAACTACCAGAGAGACCGAAATACCAACTTTCCGAATGTCAGTTTCTAAAAAATCTGTAACGTAACCTTTCAGAGAATCCAATATGGCGCAACGAAAAAGATATCAGCGCGTTCCCAGAGTCAGTGAACAGATTCTTCTCACGACGGTTGTTATAGTTGCTACCAAAGAGTATCATAGTTACTAAACGACTGCAGTACGATATATCTGAGATAACAAACTAACATTTAACAGTGATCAATTTTTAACAATTTCACCCAAAATAAATATGCTATACACAGTTTAATAATAGAACGCTAAGTACACAGATGACATATGCCACTAATCTGTTGGCAAGTTTAGAACACTTAAGTAAATCTCATAATATACACCTGTTGCAAACGAAATTTGTGTCATATCTCATCAGGAAAACAGCTGCGCACCTAGTAGATCAAATGTTCCATGTTAGACTGACGTGAGGGAGGAGGTAGGGGTAAGGAATGTCATACATCTTTTTAAGCACTGTTTAGATAAATAACCTTCATTACACAAGTCGTGTAGGGGATATTGACTGAGGTATATTACTACTATGCTCTAAAAAGGTTTTCTAATCTACTCTTTATCAAAATGAACTATTACTTTTTATACGCTACTGTATTTCTTCATCTCTTTAAATGGAATGTCCTGATATTTTAAAATGTTTATGTAGGACCACATTAACTGATCCTTTTCCTTGTTGACTCTAAGACCGCAATCATAAATCTCTCTGGGAACTCACGGACCGACTGTAGTAGAACCATAGAATGTAAAAGAAAACTAAATGCTCTCATAAATCCCGGGTGGGTACTTAATTTCCAGTGGATCCCGAGCCATGTAAACATCACTGGCAATGAAAAGGCTGATCAAATAGCAAAGCAGAGAACAAGCCTCCCCCAGCCCGAGCATCTGAGTTCACTACATCCCTCCAGGTCCCTAATAAAGGCGTTCACCAAAAAATGGAATCACGGTCGATTGAGGGAGCTCTCAGCAAGAAAACGGTGGGAAAGTCTTGTGACGGGTAGGCCAATTGACCAACACTTGCCCTGATCTGTTAGCGTTACAGCTTTCAGATAGAAGACCTGATTAACTTGCTGCGCACCTCCACCGCATCCATGTGCTACCAACCCCGTAGTGTCTGCTGTGTGATGGTGAACTTATGAATGCCGAACACCTTAATGATTGTACAGCCCTGAACCGGGTTCAGGATTACTGCAGTCCCATCGTCAGGGAGTCCCATCTCTACTGGTCAGCGCGTCGCCAAATGGCTTAACTGCCAAGGGTGGGCGTTGGCTAGTAAGTAAGTAATTAACTGATCCTTATATGTAAATTTGAGCGTATTGTTTGTTCCTTCTTAAAACTGAGATAATATAGGATACATTCATACTTTTAAAAAAAAACCAAACTAATCTTGCACTTATATTACTGTTGAATTAGAACGACAGTTTTGGGATATGTACCCCATCTATCATCAGTATAAATCTTTACTGACAATAGTTGATATTGAATTAGTGTTAATAGATATGACGGGATTTCCCCCTATCATATATGACCGATTGTCTATATTGATTCCTCACTCTCGTCCATTGTTGCAATATTCAATTAAATTTTAACAGTTCGAATTAATAATGGAACACACGTCTCAATACGACAATAACAATGGAATACCAAAGTAAGTGGTACTTTGGGAAGTGTAAAATTGGAGATTGTATATTTTACACGTTTCTTGTTTGTAGTTTTAAGGCAATTAGGCAATGTGACTATTATCGCTTATGAAGGATAAGAAAAAATTGTGAACCTAGTTATAATAATGTAAGACATAAAATTGTTTGATTATGGGATCTTGTGGGCAGGATATTCTCTATTGGGGTAATAATGAGGTATCCACCTATTACACCTCCTTCTAACACAAAAGGCAATGGTAGATGGAATTTGCTACGATTTCAAAAATTACAAAACGCTCTTCCTGTACTGCGAATAAAAGAAATTGTTACATATCATAGCCAGTGACGTGTGGCCCACGGAAGAGGACCTCCTCCCCACTGAGTGAAGTTGTGGAGATTTTGTTACAAACAAATCGGATATGGCACCAATATTACCTGTCAGTGATGCGCTGTACATTAAAACTGTACCGGTTATAAAAGAGATGCTCCCTTGGTCTGGGAATGAAGGGATAACGTGTATGTGTTGCACCCAAGTTACTGGGATAGGCGTATAATAATGGCGGGGTTTATTTCCCTGCTCCAGCACGTGTTCATGGTTTTATATAAACACTGCTTTCCAGGGATTTAGTCTAGCTTACATTTAGTAACAATTAAATACTCTTTACCAATACAAACAAACGTGATCGTGTATAGATCACTTAAATTGTAATCATGCATAGTTCATATTTGCTTTGTTAATATTTATTTGTAAGGCTATACGTCTTAAACTCGGAAAATCCTTACGTAAGTATTACTTAACATTTATAATTGGGAAAAATACGAACAAAAAAAAAACAATACAATGAATAAAAAAACAAAAGATATGTTTATGCGGAGCAAAATAGAAGAATGTTACATTAGAATAGTTTTTAAAAAACTAACAAATTCAAATGTAGTAAATAAAATAATTAGTTCAATAGAATAAGTATACAGTGTGTGAATGTAACTAGCAGTTACTTCTTAGTCAAGCTTATATAGTTGAATAAGCTATGTACTCTGTAACGCATAGGTTCCTAAACTGGGATGGGGGTGTGAAGGCAAGTCAGGGGGTTCGGAGACCAGTCGAAAATAGTAAGATAAGTTCTCATTTAATGAAAATTCAAGTACACAATTTATCATAATTTAATACTAAATTTAACCCTCAGATTTATTTTACATAGGTAATATTATTGACCATCTATGCATTTATTAAAGAAATATAAGTAACGGTTGTGCAAGTTTTGTAAACTTGAAATTAAATCAACATGACAGCTTGAAAAGAATAGTCGTGCAAAAGTCTCGTGAAACGAATGTTTGCCGTTCAATGTGCAACAGCGTTACAATGGACAAATCTTCATTTTGGATAAAACACTAAAAAGTGTATCACAGGCAGCTCTTCGATTATACTTGTACTTTACAAGTAACTACTTGTTCGAAAAAACATTATCAGTACTTGTTGCAATAAAGATAAAATATAGGAACAAACTTGATGTTGCTAATGACGCGTTGTGCCCCTACTAAAATACAACCTCAAATAGGCATACTAGTGAAAAAATGCAAAAGGTCTAGTACGAGTATCTCCAAAACAGATTTTTCTCTTATCTGTTAACATTTACCTTGTGAATTAAAACTTGAAATGTTATATCATGTTTCTTGTGAAAGTATCTATAAATAAATAAATTCTTTTCAATATAAATATAAATTATATAAAATAAATAAATTTATATAATTAATAAATATTATACATAATTATATATATATATATACATATTAAAACAACATAGGTTATTCAAATACAAGAATATTATTTATTTATATTCAAAGCTTTTCGTTGGTAAACAGTACTAACATCATCAGGAATGAAGAATACAATATATTGTATTTTTCATTCCTGACGATGTTGGTACTGTTTACCAACGAAAAGCTTTGAATATAAATAAATAATATTCTTGTATTTGAATAACCTATGTTGTTTTAAATTATTAAACAAGAAAATATATTCTCTCTCTCTCGCTCTCTCGAAAAACAATGCATAACGAAAAATATCAAGAATATATATATATATATATATATATATATATATATATATATATATATGTATATATGTCGTATATCCTTAGATGAAACTTTTTCTCTGTTTTATATGGGCGTTTATGGTTAAATAATACTTTCATAAACAAGAATTTGTATTTCATTTTTATTTATACATTGCAGCTTTTCGCTGTTTGGAAGTATCAACATTATCAAAACTTGTTAAATACCTTATAGTTCTATGACTACATCTGGACTCAAATGTCAAATGTAGTCATAGAACTATGTATATAACACAGAACTATCTCTGAATCCAAACATAGTCATAGAACTATTTAGCAAGTTTCGATAATGCCTATACTACCAATAAGCGAAAAGCTTTAATGTGTAGAGAAATAATGTGTAATTATATATATAAATATAAAATTGTATTTAAATATATTCTTGAAGCTCAAAAGGAAAATGTAAATTATGTGTCAAACCCTACAAATTTAATTGTGTATTTTAATTTTCAAATCATATCGTGTGTAGTTAGTAAGTGTGTGCGAGCGCATGGGATAGTATCTCACAAAGACGGATAATATTTTTTCAGAACCAAGAATTTGTTTCTATTTCTTGTCGTGCGTAAACTATCTTGCAGAAAAGTAATGCATCGCTGTGGTTTTACCAAATAACAAACGTGCTGTTCGATATTTTAATTAAAAACCCAAGCATTCACTACCTAACCCAAAGCAGGATCCCTGTACATGCATTCTGTTACAAAATGGAGGCACTCCATCACGGCTGTGTAACTACAGTTCATCTGACAAGTTGCTTTGTCTTCGAACAAAGGTATTGCGCACTGGGAGACACAATTAAGCAACTGTACGTTTCTTAATTAAGCATTGTAAGTTACTATGCCTAACCTTGTACCATGCGGTAAGTTTGAATTATTTCTTCAGCCATTCCATAGTTCTTTATTATATTGTATTTAATTAATCGTTAAAAAATTCAGATTTGACGATTTTTATCGAAACATCCTAAGAATATGTTTGCTTACAGGTTTTTAACTAAGTTTTTATTAGCTTAAAATAATTCAACACTTGAGAATATATATATATATATATATATATATAGATATATATATATATATATATATATAACTTATACAAACATAAATAAAACTATATTATATAGTTTACCATTAAAACAATACGTTGTATGAAAATTTTAGTAGGTCTACTTCTGTAAGTAAACTACAAGGACGCACTCACACATTTGATGAACTGATCATATATATTGTAACACTCTTAAAAATAAGGTGTTACATATAAATTCATTTATATATTTGATTTTTATTTAATAATTTTATCGTTCCAATAGAAAAGAAAATTATTGTTTTATTGGTGCACATTGTGAAGCTAGCATAGATAGTAGCGCCCCTAGCGGGTAAAAAATGTAAAATATCGTACGAGTTAGTAACTCAGGGTAATTAACTGACATCACCTCATGTGACGTAAGCATGGTCTAATATCGCCTGATCTGATGGACCAATAATAACCAAGGGTGGGAAATTCCGTTGGCGTGCCCTTGCAGAACGCCCACTCCTCCAGAGGTTCTTGAACAGAACAGACGTGATGGCATTTTCGGACGTAACCTAGAAATTTATAAGCTTCCAGTATTCAAAATTTAAGATGTCAAAGCCGGTACCAAATTTATTTAACGCAGCTAAAGAAGAAGTCAGAAGAGATTATTTACGTGTTACAAATAAATAAAAGTTTATATAATTTTTGTGTAAGAGCGCTGTTTCCAGGATCGATGTGCAGTGATTAGTGATTCCAAAAGCCATGGGCAATGTTTAATATGTGTTAAAGTGTTTTATAAGTGCACAACCAGGTACGTTTTAGATAATAATAAAGAAAATGTATTTTAATGTTAACTAAGTTGAATTTTAAATGATAAACGGTTAAGACATGAACGGTAGAAATTGTCCTTTGAATATTCATTTATAAATTTAAATTGAAAAACTTAAGTTACTATCTTCTCGATAAATATAATTTTAAAATTTAAGAAGTAATTAAAATGTATGGAATAATTAGCAGTAATTAAAAGATAATTACTCGACACATTGCTGTCTTTTGTTCTACTGTAATTTGTCACTGATTAATAAATTGTATGACTTTGTATTTAAAAAATTTAAATTCTTATTTCACAAGTAACCTAGAACGTTACAAACTTTCAATTTTCATTTCAAGTAACCTAGTTCTACCTTCCGAAGATATCAGAAGACCGTTTACAGAAAGACATTATTATGCCTGGCTGACACGGAGAACTAGGAACCCCTGGTAAGTAAGGTTAATTAATTTGTTAATTAGTAATTAACACACATTTTTAATAAAGCCCTGATAAATACTTACCCAAGGGAAAAGGCTCAACTGTTACAATATATATATATATATATATATATATATATATATATATATATATATATATATATATATATATTTATATAATTTATAGAAACATAAATAAAACTACATTATATAGTTTGCTAATAAAACAATACGTTTTATGCAAATTTTAGTAGGTCTACTTCTGTAAGTAAACTACAAGGACGCACTCACACATTTGATGAACTGATCATATATATATATATATATATATATATATATATATATATATATATATATAATTTATACAAAAATAAATAAAACTACATTATGTAGTTATGCTATTAAAACAATACGTTTTATGCAAATTGTAGTAGTTCTACTTCTGTAAGTAAACTCCAAGGACACACTCACACATTTGATGAACTGATCCATCACCTGCTAATGTATGTGGGGACAAAATATAAGACCATTGTAGCCCACGGTAGATTTTTGAGACACAAGCAGAAGCTTCTATAAAGCTTTATGAATTCATTAACAATTAAATAAGAAAGAAATTAATGTTTTTGACAGAATAAAATTACAAAATATTTCTTCCAACATATACTTACCGATTAGTTAGCTTTACAACTCATTACAGATTCATAAACTGATACAAATTGATATAAACATTTGTGAATTGTAAACAATATGGAAAGTTCGAAACAAAAAAAGGGGCGCATGAAGTAGATAATTGCTATGCATTAACGTTATAAATACTTTTATATTCATTGAAATTTGCAAATGTTTACGTCAGTCTCTATGGGGTTATGAATGAGGTTCCTAATATAACTGATCTGGAAGTATGTCTAGAAAAATCATTTTATATTTTATTCCATTTTCTTTCCAAATAAAAACACATTTAAAAGAATGTTTTGGATAGAAGCAATGTGATCATATCAAATCTAAAATCTTATGAAATTTCAAATGTAAAATTGTTCAATTAAAAATCTAAATTTAAATTTACTTTTTAAGCGACAAATTTAGTTACAATTTTTAGGTGATATAATTTTGTTCAGAATTTTACTATTAATTAAAATTTAAACTATATAATTAACAAATCAGTCTATGATACACGTTTGTCCATATTTTCAAATATCAATACTTATAGAAACATAAGGCTGTAATATGCGATGTTTAGAAACATTTATTTGGTTTAGTTCGAACCTAATTGTAAAGACGAACAGCATTGCAGTTTTATTAAATCAAAATGTTTCTATTCAGAACGATTTCTGAATTACGTTCAGTTAAAGAGAAAATGTTCTGATGAATATTTTCAGTAAACACTTTACCGATTCAATGCACAATCTCTTCAATGGTTTTAAACCGCAATACTCTAATTCAGTAACACAATGTGAGCACTTTGAACTTAGTAAAAGATACATGATCTCACAAGAGGAAGCGGCAACAGATAATGTGCTACCATGCACTCAATAACTCTGCTTGACAAGACGCTTTGTCTTGGAACAAAGGTACACACACACTGGCTAGGTATTAGGGAAAGTAGTGATTCAATTGCTTCAAGTATCTCAAACTGCTTTAAATTCAAGACCATTCCTTTTTTTTAAGTAACTCAGTTTAAAACATGTAGTTTTTTTAAAAATAAATTGTATGTTTAACAACGAATAGTTTTAATTCTAATGTTTAAAGCTATTTTAACAATATTAATTATTTTAAAAAATAAAATCATAACATTTACATGTCGTCAATGCCCATTACAGTGACATTTTGAGACCTTGTAATTCCGATTTTATAAATAATATAGGCTACCGTTTTTAGAATACCTATATAGACTAACTTCCTATTCTGTTATGTTGATTGTAAAAATACATGTTTCCTTGTTCAGTGGTCAAACCAAGTATCTAAAGTTGCCTGCATTGTTTGGTGATGTTATGTTGGGCTTATTGTACACCAACAAAAGACTTTTGGAAAAGATGCTATGGAAAAGGATAACTGCATTTTACTTTACATTTCTAGTTGAAACTCGGCTTCTGAGATTAAATATATAGTAAATATACAATTTCCTAACCGTCTATAATTCTTGTGCATTTTACTTTGCCTACATTTAGATGATAAATAAATAACAATAACTCTTGCTACAAATATTTCCTGGTCAACCTTCTGATGATGCTAACTGTTTTGGCGAAATGTACATCAAGGGTGTTTAAATATTTGTAGCAAGGGTTATTGTTATTTATTTATCATAATTACGAAACTGTGCTCCGTATAATATTTTACATTTACATCTTAAATTTTTGAAACTCTGGTAATTTTTTTTATTCATCTTTATTTGCTTGTTTAAGACTTTTTTTTAGAAAATAATATAGAATATATTTTTTTTGTAACTTTTCCCGTTAATTTAGTTTTCTCGTTTTAACAGGTGATAAAACGTTATTTTACAAACAGCCTATACGTTGAATAATAAATATTAAAATTTTTATGGAACAAGAAATAATACTGTAATACAATATAACTGGGTAATTTAGCTTGGTAGCCTTAACTTACTGTAATTCTAATTAAATGATACTTAACTACGTGAATACGTATTCACTAAATAAAGTTACTAAATAGATAATAAATGACTAAGATTCCTAAAATAAATAACATAAAAGATACTAAATAAAATAATGTATTAACTTAGTTAAGTATCATTTAATTATAGATGAATCAGTGAATTCAATATGATTACAACAAGCAGCTTTAATTTATTTATGCATAAAGTTAGTTGAGAAACTAATATGTTAACATATGACAAATTACAATTTGTTTTCATATAAATGGTTCTATATATTTAAGACATACCTATTTACCTAGTACCTAACTGTACATATTAGACATACAGATCTATTACTTCTACAGACTATAACTGGGCATTTTAAATCTATTAGCCATAAATATTCATTACTAGAACATAGGTGCGTATACAACAAAGAAAAGTAAATTTTTAAATACATGTTTATACATACTACAGATAGACAAATTTTAGCGATAGGTTCGCAACAGAACGTAAATAGAAAACGTGATGGAAAATATTAGAAAAACTACAATAAAATACACGATTATCAAAAAAGATAGTATAAATCTGTTCTAATAAGTGCAGTATCAAATTTTTCTTCGGATGTGTCATTTTTTCCGTAATTAGAATTATGTGAAGAGCCATTGGTCTTTTGAAACTGTAAAAGGCCAAGCAAAAATCTGAGCGACCGCGCGCGCGCGCGGGTGTGTGTGTGTGTGTGTGTGTGTGTGTGTGTGTGGACATGTTCGTTAATATGCGGTACTTTTGATTCGTTATTTCAATTCATTTTTCAATAGAAAAAAGTATTTTTTGTTATGCGTAGTGAGTTCTGACTTTCCATCTAATATGTTATAGATTTTACCTAACAAGTATTTTTTTAGCTTGGATTTATATTTATATTAATTCGACACATCAATAAAAAAGTTTAAACACTGGCTAATAAAAGTTTACTCATTTTAGTTTTATATTCACCATAACTTTGGCAATAAAAAATATTTTAATTTCAGCTATAAATTTCTTACTTCTTACTTCTTATTACGAGCTTCCAAGGTTGGCCTCGATGGCTCGATGTCTCCTATACACACACTCTGCCAATGGCCAGAAACAACTTTCTTTCAAGATTCTGTCCAGGGTACATTCCCGTCCTAGTTGCTTTATCAAGGGACTCCTTGTTGCTGCTGTTACAGGACACTTCAAAAGTATGTGCTCTAATGTTTCCTCTTCTTGCTTGCACACTCCACAGATAGAGTCGTTAGTAATATGAAACCTTTTCAAATATGTATTGGTGACAATGTGTCCCATACGAGCTCGTGCCGCAAAAGATGCCACTGAACGTGATAATGACTTGAAGATCTTTGGATCATTAGGTTGTTTTTGTAATGAATAATATTCGCGCCCAGTGTTGCATTCTCTCCATTTCTTTCTCCAACAGATGTGAGATTCTTTATCAACTGCCTCTTTGCAATTAGTTAAGGAGTAACAACTTTCAGGAGATGGAAACAAGTTGCAAGACGCCTTGGCAGATCTGTCAGCTTCCTCATTCCCAGGAACACCACAATGACTGGGGATCCATTGAAATACAATATTTTTCTGTTCTAAGTTTTTTAACAATTTAGTTATTTCAGATGTTCGAAAATGGTAGTCTGTAGTGTGCTGTACTTGAAGGGCTTGAAGGGCCGACCTGGAATCGGTGAGAATGCAGATGTTCTGTGCATCCATAGTATTGCTAAAAACCAAAGCAGCATTTAAGGCCATCAATTCAGCATTCATACTTGAAGAGGAATCGCAGGGCACATAGTAATCCTCGTTTAATTCTGGACAATGAAAAGCTGCACCTCCCCTATGGTTCTCTTTATCAACGGAACCATCTGTGTAGATTTTTACAAAGTTGTTATATGTGGTGTTTATCAATTCCATAGCGACAGATTTTAGTAGGTGAGGTGAATCTTCTTTTGTGAGTGAACCAGGAATTTCAAGATTGGTTTTTATTGGGATTCGAAGCCAGGGTTGTTGTTCCAAAACAACTGGAATTTTTCCTGATTCCATTGTGTTTAATGATTCGCAGGGTTTGTTATGATGGTAGAACAGTGACTGTCGGATGTTAGTTACCAATGCAATGTTAGAAAGAGTGTTAAGTGAAATTGCCTTCATCTGAAAATGTTTCTTCCACATTCTGTTTTTTATATATAAGTCAAAGGGCATGACTGACAGTTCAATTTCCATAGACTGTATACTTGTGGTTTTTGGACAACCCAAACAAATCCTCAGAGATGAGTTCTGTAATATTTGTAATTTTCGAATATGAGTTTCAGCTGTTCCACCCCAAACTTCACAACAATACATGATTTTTGATCTTACAAAGGACAAATAAAAATTCCTTAATATATATGTATCTGCTCCCCATGCCCTGCTGGCTATAACTTTCAACGCTTTTATTCTATTTGCACATTTGTCCGCTATGAAATGGACATGTTCTTTCCACAGTAGTTTTGGATCCAGTTTAATACCCAGAAGTACAGGATTTGGGTTATGCCGCAGTACGTTTCCATTTAAGTTTATAACTGGTTTATAGTTTGTGTGCAAGTATCGCCTGGAGAAGAAGCATACTTCAGTTTTTGACATTGAAATGGTTAGTCCCCATTTTTCAGACCACTCAGAGATTTTGTTAAGTGCCTTTTCCAGTTGGTGAGTAGAAGCAGTTGGGTCTTTATCAGTGGCCCAGATAGTGACATCATCTGCAAAAATAGCCATGCCGATGCCTGGAAGGTCTATATTCCCTAAATCTTGCATCATTATGTTAAAAAGAGTAGGACTAATGACTGACCCCTGTGGTATTCCGTTTAGAGTACATTCTTCTTCAGAATATGTATCATTGATCTTAGTTTTAATTTTCCTATCCTTAAGGAAGTCTACAATGTATTTCAATATCCTCCCTTTTAAACCGATTTCCATACACTGCGAAATAATAGATATGCGTGATACCTTATCAAAGCACGAAGATATGCGCGAGTGTTCCCCCTCGTGGACACTCACCTTGACGCGGTGAGGGGGCTTAAACTTGGAATTCCATTAGCTTAAGCAAACCCAAGTGAACTAAGAGGTGTCCACAGAAGCTGCATAAGACCACTGCAGCCCCCTAATACATACACAAATATGGCAGAATGAATCAGCTATAAATTTCAGGGTATAAACAATTATCCGATTATTCTCATAGAGGGATATTTATGGAAAGGCTGAGGCCAAAGTATTGTACGAATGTGACTGATTATTGCGTATAACTGTAAAGTCTGACTTTGTTTCATATTTCCATCTAAATCAGATTTGTCTATATTGGGAGATATCAATTACGCTTCCTAAAAACGACTGCCCTAAAGTAAATGAGTTCCTAAATCCATTGATTGTGTCCCAGTAATCCCGTTTTAATGAAACGGTTGCCAGTGGAATGTAATCCATTGTGAGTAACCATTTTAGAAAAATATGATGATCAGTGGATTAATCTTATCCAATCAGGAGGATAATTTTTATACAGAGTTACGGTGGAGCGGACAAATAAAATCCTATTTGTAAATGAGAACAAGGTAAGGCGATACTTTAGCCTGATCCTGTTTAGCTTGAAGCCGAAAATTAAATTTAAAAAAAAATATTAAAAAAAATAAATTCTAAAAATTATCATTACTTACAACTACATAGGATGAGAATAAAATTATGTAAAGCAACTTTTAAAATATATCAGAGTAGTGGAACCGTAAGTGGCCTATCAATAATATATAAGTGTCTATTACACTTTTACTATTACTTGCGACAGTTTTTTTTTTTTTTGTTAACTAAGGGTTGTTAACTTACACTTGGAGGAAACGTTTTCGTTCTTACGATTTCTTCAGCCTCGCATTTTTGCCGCTAGGAATGCTGCAGTTGTGCTTCCTCGGTACCATTATTTCGAAAGTTAGAAGTGATGTGATCCAAGAGTATGCGTGATCTGTGCTGTGTTTGTTCATTTAAGATGTCATTTTTATGTGTGTTGCTATGTCTATATATTTCATACTGTTCCAGTGTGTTTAATTTATGACCTTTGTTTCATGTGT
Source organism: Prosapia bicincta (assembly GCA_036971475.1). Lineage (NCBI taxonomy): Eukaryota > Metazoa > Arthropoda > Insecta > Hemiptera > Cercopidae > Prosapia > Prosapia bicincta. The sequence goes on from JBAIZL010000005.1 coordinate 196,260,984, forward strand.
GGAGGAGGCTCATGTTATTTTCCATACTTTTCAATGAGTGTTTAGTGTCAATGAGGTGATTTGCGAAGGTGGATTCAATAGTAGTGTGCAGTGCGCTTTTGTACTCTTTATATCTTTCGGCAAAAGATCTGCCTGTTTGTCCAATATAGTACTTATTGCAATTGTTGCATTTTAGTGTGTATACTCCTGGATTATTGTATGTGTTGGTATTGTTATTAATGCTGTGTCTTTAGCCGTTTGGCTTTTATTGTTCTGTAAGCTACATTGTATCCTGCTTTTTTGATTTGGTGTGCTATTTTATTTGTGTTTGTTTATGTATGTGAGGGTGATGAGTTTTTTGTTTCTTGTTTTTGTTGTTTGTTTTGTTGTTAATGTTCTTGTTGAGTATTTTTCTGTGTAGTTTGTCTATTAAATAATGTAATAATTTATTATACACAACATTTATTATAATTTATTATAAACACCTTCAATAAATTTTAAAAAATATCAGTAGTAATGGAATCATAAGTGGCCTACCAATAACAAAATCATTGTATATTTTCTAGAAAACAAAACAAGAATCACGTAAACTATTATTATTTGGCATTCCCATTTTAGATCCGTGGGTGTGTGCAGTTTTGGGTAACGTCTCAGCATCAATAATGTAAACTGACTCATCGATATCCAGTCGGCTACAAAATGTAAACATGAATATTTAGATGCAGTCGTACTGTAGCAAACCGGCAAAACTACGTGACAAGACACACATCAGTTGCAAATGTATATTTAAACATTCACAATACTTCATTGCAAATAAATGTATTTTTCTAAAATTGATTAATCCAAGAAAGTATTAGGTTTTAATTTTTATTCTCTGCGATTTGTTACATAGGCCTATATATGGCAAAAAACAGATTTTCGGATGTCTAGTAAGTTCACAAACCAACCCTACTATATGCAGGTATAGAAGAAGTTTATCATAGTTACTTCAAACATTAATAGTAACTGGGTTTGGGGATTGAATGATTTGTCGCATCTTTTCTATAGAAGAAAAAATTTTTTGTTGCTATCAAAACATTCTTTGGTTATTGACAATAAGAGTTTCTGTAAAAATACACTTAAACGTTTAAAAAAAAACTCACAAACATTTTACAACAGAAAAGTATCAGGTTTGAACTATTATTTAATAATATGTGAATTAAGACCTTAATTGCTTTAGTTTAAGGATGGATCTTTTAAATCCCAAGGCATTCATCCTTGTACAATTATACGACAGTCCATCCAAGAATATATTACCGCCAGATTGTAAAACCCCTTCAATTACTTTAAAAACGTAATATTTTAATTAAACAATAAGTATGATAGACAATCAACATTTTTATTGAACATATTTCAGACTCTCATATTTATAATTTGTTTGACTTTACCAACAATTCGGTCACACTCAGTTCTTTTTATTTAGATATTAAACTTGAAGTATTTTAAAATATGTTTATAAATTTCACATTTTTATTGAAGTTGTATTTACCAATAATGTCAGCACATAGTTCCATTGATGTTTATTGTATTTAGTTTTAACTAATGCTAAGTTTCATGAATCTAATAATTGTTTAGTTCTTTATAAAAACGTTTAAAACGTCAAATCAATTTACTGAACTTCGAAAATTATATTTGCTCCATATGGATCGTTTCAATATATTTCTTTTTCCGTTTCGATGCAGACAATGCACAATATTAAAAGAGCTCTATACAAATTTTGTTTTACTTCCTTTAACTATGCATTCTGCAAAAGGTTCTGCAGCATACATGCACAGGAATTTCCTACTTGAAATAACGTTTATTTATTATTCATTCATGCAAGATATTTTTGTTCCATGCTACACATGCTTCTGATTTATATTTGCCTGTATACGGAAAACTTACATTTCCTGAATACGTTGCCATTAGTAAATATTTTTAAAATACACTTAAAATTCGCAACACAATTAGGCACAACCTAAATATCTATTCGAGGGTAGATTGTGATTCAATATAATTACTTAATGACAAAAGTAAATACACGAGTTATACTAGTATACACTTTGGGATAAAATTTGATATAGAGAAAGATAAATTTTATTGTAAAAATATGAGTTATGAATATTTTTGCATTAGTAAATATTTTTTTAAATACACTTAAAATTCGCAACAAAATATGGCACAACCTAAACATCTATTCGAGGGTAGATTGTGATTCAATATAATTTCTTAATGACAAAAGTAAATACACAAGTTATACTAGTATAGACTTTGGGATAAAATTTGATATAGAAAAAGATAAATTTTATTGTAAAAATATGAGTTATGAATATTTTAGCATTAGTAAATATTTTTTTAAATACACTTAAAATTCGCAACAAAATATGGCACAACCTAAACATCTATTCGAGGGTAGATTGTGATTCAATATAATTTCTTAATGACAAAAGTAAATACACAAATTATACTAGTATACACTTTGGAATTCATTTGATATAGAGAAAGATAAATTTTATTGTAAAAATATAAGTTGGACCCTCTAAAATTACATACCAACGAAGTTCTAGAATATGTAGATACTAAGGTCATGTACTGTTAGAAATTACTTTCTATTGAATTTTGTAACGGTGGAAGTTATTTGAAGGTCGCGGAACTTCAGTAAATTAGTGTAATTTTACGGGTTGTAAAATGTAATTATTGATAATAACGAATATGTGGTCACAGTTTTTGAGTTGTATACGAACTAATAAAAATAAACGAACAAAATACAATAAAACACATGACCCATAAAAACGGATATAAACACACATTGATAGACAACATAATGCGCAAAAACAACGTACACATAACACAACAAAAAAAAAAAACAATAACACACAAATACAAAAATATATAACACATATCCCGACAACACATCACAAAAAATAGCTTCCACATTTCGCAAACTTAAATACAAAGTACATTCTCAATATCCAACACAATTAAAAAACACCTAAACAGTTCAAAAACACATCAGGATAAACACGACAGGGCAGGCGTATACAAGATTACATGCAACAACTGCCCAAGCTTTTACATAGGAAAAACAGGGAGTACATTTACCACAAGATACGAAGTACACGTAAAACAGATAAGAAAGACACAACTCAAATCAAATTTCGCCATACACATACAAAACACACTATACTCACATACTGACATACACATCAATATATAAATCCTACATTACATCAATAAAAGCAAAAACTTAACAGAGTAGAAAACTATGAGATAAATAAACACTCCTAATCAAACACTATATTTGAGCACATAATTAACAACTACTCTATGAACAATAACACACCACAGAACATAAATACACCACAGACTCACACCAACACAACACAATTGAGCAACAGTCTTGTCAGTAATTCACAGCGTTGAAGAATGCGCTGACGTAGCGCGAAACGCGTCTGCTGAATAAATCAGTAAGTGGTGGTTTTTATGTAAAGATGAACAAACAAGTATAAATATGTGGTCATTGAAACCCGCAGAAATAATAAACATATTTATTGTGAATGAGTGTAATTTATATATTAATACATTTAAGTTATGCCCCTGACTATACCTCATAACAAAATACAGAAAAGTTTCAGTACAGTACCAACTGTGAAAAAAAATTGTTTCAGGGTTTGTATTTTGATAATTGATATTATACATCATAAATTAAACATATGTGATCAATAGGAGTTGAGCGATGCCATTACCCAACAACCTTGACTGATGGAATACAGATGTTAATAATAAGTTTTAATTGTTCAACATTTTAATCAGGTGGTTTTAATTATAAAATAGTAAACAAAAACAAGACACTTTAGCGCCTTGTAAAATACTTTCTAAAATTTGAAATGCATTATATTTCTAAAAAGTGTGAAATAAGATATAATAGGTAAAATTAAATTTGAACTTATGACTGAGTTAAAAGTTTAGATTTATTTGCAATTACAAGTCACTAAAGGAAATTTTAAATCAGTTTAACCTTTTTTTTAAATCCAGTCTTTTATAATAATATTAATCAAAAATAAATTTTTAATTTGTTACAAATATTTCATATATTATAGTCACAGGTAGAAGTGTAAGTAAATTATAGGCCTAGTTTTACGTAATTTGAGATAAGGAAATATTCGTCCTATTAGATCAATTTGAATTGCATTTTTTTAAAAAATATATTTCAATTCTTTTGAAGAAAAAAAGGAAACATGGACTGATTTTAATGTGCATTACCATAATTCTTTAGATCATAAAATTATACGATTTAATTATTATATATTGGATGTTTACAGGGTCTGAAAGAAAGCGTTCGTACAACTTCAGGCATAATGCTTACTTTCATATTACGATATATTCTTGAAAGTCAATAACGCCTGAAGTGTGAAGAAATTGGCAAATGTACCATGCATGATTTTGTCCAACATTACCGTTGCTAGACTTCAACTTTAAAGAGATAAAAAAAAATGTTTTTGAAAAAGTAATTTTTATTGGAAGGCATAATTTGCCTCTATTACAAAAAAATTAATATAAAGGATGGATATTACATACATATTATAACTAGGGTTTCTGAATTATGTTTTGTAAAATTTGAATTTTTGATTGCTTATAGAAATAATATGAAAGTGAATTCTGAAGACGTTTTATTAGGTTGTAGTGTTTAGTTATTTTAGTTTCGTCAAATTATAATAGAAGTTATTGAATAAACGAATTTCAATAAAAACAAAACCACTAAAAACAAAATAAAACGTGCAAACTTAAAAAGTTCAACTTATTATCGTGTTCAAACGAAAAAGGTTTCCTTATAGCCAATGACAACAAAAGGCACGACAAAACAGTATTATTAAAAATAAACAACCAATTATTTAAACAAAAGTTATAATGTTAGGGTACATGGGTATATAAACCACGGAGGTAAATGAAAAGTTCTCAGCCTTACCCAGAGATGGCTTTCCAATCAGTGAAAATTTATCTTTCCTGCCTGCCTGCACATGGTATCAGTTCATATCATAGCTTATAACTTATTTGCTCAAGTAGTATAGGATTTTTTTTTAGTATATGTCTTGGTCATTTTTCATTAAAGGATAAACTTGAATATCATGCAGTGATAATTTTTTTCGTTTTGAATTGATTAACTCCTATTAAAATTCATCCGAAGTTGACAAAAGTGTACGGGAACTCTGCTCCTACAATGTACAGTAAAAAAGTTGGCAGCTGGATTTAAACGTGGTCGCACGTCGCTGGACGATGGCCCACGTGAGACAGCCAAAAACTGCAATCACAACCGAAACTATCGAAAGTGTACACGATATCGTGTTTGAACGATAGTAGAGTAAAGACGTGTGGAATAGTTGAGGTTGTGGGGATATCAGGAGAAAGGGCGCTAAACATATTGCATGAAGAATTAGCGATGCAAACGTTTTATGCGAGCTGGGTGCCGCGTTTGCTGAGTGCGGATCAAAAACATTCGCAAACGACATTCACAACAATGTTTGGACCGATTCCAGATTAATCCGACTGATATTTTGCTGCGATGTGTTACCATGGATGAGACATGGGTCCACCACTTCACGTCCGAAACTAAACACCAGTCGAAACAGCGGGTGGAAGCGCCAAAGAAAGCGAAGTCCTCAGATCTCGGATTTGATGGAATGCTCATGCATGGCCAGTGTGTTTCAGGATCTTGTTAATTGCGAGATTTGGAGTACGTTTACTCGGCCATTTCCCTTACTCTTCTGATTTTGCACCCTTTTACTTCCATCTCTTCCCAAACCTAAAGAATTTTGTTTCTGGAAAACTCTTCGTGTCCAATGAAGACGCTGAGAGAGCCTTAAATGAACATTTTAACAACCTTCCAGACTCTTACTTCCGGAAAGAAATACTGATGTTGCAGAAACGCTTGACCAAGTGTGTTAATGTCAAGGGAGAATTAGTAAAAAAATAAATCTTTTTAAACTGAAAATCACGATCTTTCATTGTCAGGTTGAGAACTTTTCACCCTACCCTAGTATATAGAAATTGTGAATAATTATGAGAGCTGTTTAAATGATAATGTCCATGAAGGTATATGATTCCAAATACCACGTTCCTAGAGTTTAGATTACACTTAGGGAATCCTTACTAATTACCTTTCACCACATTTTATGAGTATGGTTACAATTTTTAATCTCGTTTGAATGAGATCGGATAGTTGTTTATACTACCAGTGTCTCGTAATTTCTCTTATTTGTAAAAATTAAATTTTGGGGTATCGCAGTCAAGTTTTAATATTTTTTCTGAGTTTCATGAAATTTCCGCAATGTCAGGTATATATTTTTCGTAACATCATTTGATTCCGCAAAACTGCATCAACTGATAAAGAATAAGTGGTGCAAAAAATTTCTATAAAGCTTACGACTGATAAAACTTTCAGAAGCTATCGATTCTTTATTTGCAGTTAGTTACTTGGAAAACGAAGTTGGTTAGCATTTAAGTGAATGTTTAGTGGTGACTAATCATGATTAATAATTCCACTTTAGTTAGATAGAGGGGACGAATAATGGTGTTTAAAATTAATGACTTACTAAACAAATACAAAGGAAAGATAAGAAGGAGTAGAACAATGGGAAACAACTTGGTTGATTTATGTAGGATGAAATCTAAGTAGGAGGACGTTATTTAAAAATTGCAAAGATTTATTTCAAAGTGTAAGATAGGGTATATCAACCTAATATATGGATAATCTTTTTAATAGTTCATTCAATCAGAATAATCTTTTTAGCGGCATAAAAAACTCGTAATATTAAGATAAATAAGTGTGTGTGTGTGTGTGTGTGTGTGTGCGCGCGCGGGCGCGCGTGCGTGCGTGCGTGCGTGCGTGCGTGCGTGTGTGTGTGTGTGTGTGTGTGTGTGTGTGTGTGTGTGTGTGTGTGTGTGTGTGTGTGTGTGTGTGTGTGTGTGTGTGTGTGTGAGATAGAGAGAGAGAGAGAGAGAGAGGGTGTATGTGTGTTAAGTGACTAAGTCATTATTTTTTCGTTTGACTGCCAGTATAATCAGTTTGTTGTATAATGTATTTGAAGGTCTCTTCTTGGGTTTCGCCGTTGCTTGAATGGAATTAATTCGAAGCACTAAAATTTCTGCACAACACTTTTAATATTTTACTAAACCTCTTTCAAAGAAACACATTACTTAATCGCACTTAGCAACTTCATATCAATTCTTTATATAGAAAGACTTACAACTCTTCTTAATTTCTTTAAAATCTCCTTTTACTATTATTCTTACAAAAAAACGCAAAAGACCTATCTCTTACTACTTGAATCTTCTACTATCCCCCTGTACTACCTTGAAGCTCAAAACATAAACCCAGTTTCCCTTACTTTGCCAACACGGAACCTGGACTGATCTACAGACACTATTTCCGAACACATACTACTCGTTTTATATTGTGCCTATATTTTATGTCATATATACATAAGCCTATATATTGCTTATGGTCTGCATACCACGAAACGTATGTTTGCCTTAGCTGAGGTATTCCTAACATAAACCCAGTTTCCCTTACTTTGCCAACACGTGACCTGGACTGATCTACAGACACTATTTCCGAACACATACTACTGGTTTTATATTGTGCCTATATTTTATGTCATATATACATAAGCCTATATATTGCTTATTGTCTGCATACCACGAAACGTATGTTTGCCTTAGCTGAGGTATTCCTAACATAAACCCAGTTTCCCTTACTTTGCCAACACGTGACCTGGACTGATCTACAGACACTATTTCCGAACACATACTACTGGTTTTATATTGTGCCTATATTTTATGTCATATATACATAAGCCTATATATTGCTTATGGTCTGCATACCACGAAACGTATGTTTGCCTTAGCTGAGGTATTCCTAACATAAACCCAGTTTCCCTTACTTTGCCAACACGTGACCTGGACTGATCTACAGACACTATTTCCGAACACATACTACTGGTTTTATATTGTGCCTATATTTTATGTCATATATACATAAGCCTATATATTGCTTATGGTCTGCAACCACGAAACGTATGTTTGCCATAGCTGAGGTATTCCTAACATATACCAAGTTTCCCTTACTTTGCCAACACGTGACCTGGACTGATCTACAGACACTATTTCCGAACACATACTACTGGTTTTATATTGTGCCTATATTTTATGTCATATATACATAAGCCTATATATTGCTTATGGTCTGCAACCACGAAACGTATGTTTGCCTTAGCTGAGGTATTCCTAACATAAACCCAGTTTCCCTTACTTTGCCAACACGTGACCTGGACTGATCTACAGACACTATTTGCGAACACATACTACTGGTTTTATATTGTGCCTATATTTTATGTCATATATACATAAGCCTATATATTGCTTATGGTCTGCAACCACGAAACGTATGTTTGCCTTAGCTGAGGTATTCCTAACATAAACCCAGTTTCCCTTACTTTGCCAACACGTGACCTAGACTGATCTACAGACACTATTTCCGAACATATACTACTGGTTTTATATTGTGCCTATATTTTATGTCATATATACATAAGCCTATATATTGCTTATGGTCTGCAACCACGAAACGTATGTTTGCCTTAGCTGAGGTATTCCTAACATAAACCCAGTTTCCCTTACTTTGCCAACACGTGACCTGGACTGATCTACAGACACTATTTGCGAACACATACTACTGGTTTTATATTGTGCCTATATTTTATGTCATATATACATAAGTCTATATATTGCTTATGGTCTGCAACCACGAAACGTATGTTTGCCTTAGCTGAGGTATTCCTAACATAAACCCAGTTTCCCTTACTTTGCCAACACGTGACCTGGACTGATCTACAGACACTATTTCCGAACACATACTACTGGTTTTATATTGTGCCTATATTTTATGTCACATATACATAAGCCTATATATTGCTTATGGTCTGCAACCACGAAACGTATGTTTGCCTTAGCTTAGGTATTCTTAACATTAACCCAGTTTCCCTTACTTTGCCAACACGTGACCTGGACTGATCTACAGACACTATTTCCGAACACATACTACTGGTTTTATATTGTGCCTATATTTTATGTCATGTATACATAAGCCTATATATTGCTTATGGTCTGCAACCACGAAACATATTGTTTGCCTTAGCTGAGGTATTCCTAACATAAACCCAGTTTCCCTTACTTTGGCAACACGTGACCTGGAATGATCTACAGACACTATTTCCGAACATATACTACTAGTTTTATATTGTGCCTCATATTTTTATGTTATATATACATAAGCCTATATATTGCTTATGTCCTGCAACCACGAAACGTATGTTTGCCTTTGCTGAGGTATTACTAACATAAACCCAGTTTCCCTTACTTTGCCAACACGTGACCTGGACTGATCTACAGACACTATTTCCGAACATATACTACTGGTTTTATATTGTGCCTCATATTTTTATGTCATATATACATAAGCCTATATATTGCTTATGGCCTGCAACCACGAAACGTATGTTTGCCATAACTGAGGTATTCCTAGCATATACCCAGTTTCCCTTACTTTGCCAACACGTGACCTGGACTGATCTACAGACACTATTTCCGAACATATACTACTAGTTTTATATTGTGCCTCATATTTTTATGTCATATATACATAAGCCTATATATTGCTTATGGCCTGCAACAACGAAACGTATGTTTGCCATAGCTGAGGTATTCCTAACATATACCAAGTTTCCCTTACTTTGCCAACACGTGACCTGGACTGATCTACAGACATAATTTCCGAACATATACTACTAGTTTTATATTGTGCCTCATATTTTTATGTCATATATACATAAGCCTATATATTGCTTATGGCCTGCAATAACGAAACGTATGTTTGCCATAGCTGAGGTATTCCTAACATATACCAAGTTTCCCTTACTTTGCCAACACGTGACCTGGACTGATCTACAGACACTATTTCCGAACATATACTACTGGTTTTATATTGTGCCTCATATTTTTATGTCATATATACATAAGCCTATATATTGCTTATGGCCTGCAATAACGAAACGTATGTTTGCCATAGCTGAGGTATTCCTAACATATACCAAGTTTCCCTTACTTTGCCAACACGTGACCTGGACTGATCTACAGACATAATTTCCGAACATATACTACTAGTTTTATATTGTGCCTCATATTTTTATGTCATATATACTAAGCCTATATATTGCTTATGGCCTGCAATAACGAAACGTATGTTTGCCATAGCTGAGGTATTCCTAACATATACCAAGTTTCCCTTACTTTGCCAACACGTGACCTGGACTGATCTACAGACACTATTTCCGAACATATACTACTAGTTTTATATTGTGCCTCATATTTATGTCATATATACATTGCTTATGGTCTGCAACCACGAAACATATTGTTTGCCTTAGCTGAGGTATTCCTAACATATAATACAAGGGAACAAGGGTGGTTCTAGGTTAGGGTTTGGGAGACGCTTAGTCCTCTGAATTTCTACAGCTTTAAAATAGAAATTTCTTAAGAAAAATGTTTAGTATAGATATGAAAATAAATATTATAGTCCACAATTGGACATGCATTTATCAAACAGAATGCCTATCTACATATTTATGCCACAGCTTACCCAGCAAGTATTATACTAAAAGTACCCAGTATTGTAAAAAAATACGTTATTGAGAAATAAACGATGCTGCTGATAGAGACGCATTCCAGACCGTTAGAATGATCTCTGTCAGTTCATAAAATAAAATGGCAATTCTAAACAACGCCCTGCAAACCAATAAAACCTAATTAGTTTCTAGTTTAAAACAGTTTCGATTTAGTTAATAAGAGACAGGTACTTAATTTTAAATCTTAATTTTGTCCATATATTGTTATTTGATATATTTTCCTACACATTATATAATTGATTTTTCACATACCTGTATTCCTTGTATATCTGTTAATTTTAAACCATTATTGGACACTAAGTATGCGTTAATAGTGCAATATTTCATTAACACTGTTATCAAATTGATTAAAGTTTACTATAATGTAAATCCTTGCATGATGGCATAATTTTTCCTATCAGCCGATTTCTTTGAACCTATCACTACGTTTTACTAAAATATTTCACTTACTTTTTTTCTTTGGCTTGTTTCTCCTCTTTGACTGAACCATGAGATTGTGATGCCTTGAAGAATAATGTTCTAACATTTTGAGAAACACGTGAGCAGTCCTTACAATATCCTTCAAGTACTCCCTGCAACACAAGCGTAGAGAATTATCTCCACAACATGACTCAGTACAAAACAGTAGTCTATATATATATATATATATATATATATATATATATATATATATATATATATATATATATATATAGTTAATTATGACTCTTATAACGAGAAAAACTTTTTAATTTTAATCAGAGATTTCTCTCAATTCAAAAAATTATTGCCTCTACATATAATTGCTCTCCACAAATAATTTATTGCCATCATCACTTTAATTTTAAGTTTTCATGTCAACGCCTTAATTTTTTACAGCTTGAAAACAGAAGTAATTTCAAATTCTGAATCTTAATTATGTTATCACTTAAACAATAGTACTATCCGAACTTTAGACTATCCGAACTTTAGATTTAGTAAATTTGTTAAAACTTACTGAGACAGAACGTTTTCGATCGCTATGTGCCGATCTTCATCAGTGTCTTCTGCTTGGAGATATTTGGGTTAAGCAGTGACGGTTTTAAAGGCAGGTTTTCGATAGTATCAAACAGTATGTGTGATTTGTGTTGGGTTTGTTCGTTTAATATGTTTGTACTTTGTGTTTTTGTGTGTCTGTAAATTTCATATTGTTCTAGTGTGTTGAGATGTGGTCCTTTTCTGTAAATGTGTAGGATTTCTAGGTTATGGTAAATGTCTGTGTATTGGTGTCCTGTTTCTTTTATGTGATTGTAAAATGTTGAGTTGGTGTTCTGTTTGTGTTCCTCGACTCTGTTTAAAGTTGCGACCTGTTTGTCCAATGTAGAATTTGTTACATTAGTCGCAGTTCAGTTTGTATACGCCTGGTGCTTGTAGTTTATCTTTGTTGTTGGTGTTGTGTTGTATTTTGTATTGTATAACAAAATGCAAGAGTCTTAATTATGTTTAAATCATCCTATTTTTTCTCTTCCGTCTGAATGTAGGCATCCTAGAAGTTGTTTCCGACAGGTTTTCATGACGAAAGTTTACTTTCTATTCTCTATTCTGTACATGGGAACCTCTTGAATTTCCTGAACATTCCAGATTTACAACCCAACAAATATTAAAAAAAGGAAAAGACGATTTAATTCCCCATGTGTAGAACATATTTCAATCCACATTACATCCTTTTTAGGATTATACATTTTAGGCTGTCTGCTTTGGTATATTTTTAAAATCATAAGACAGCCGGCCAAACAGTGGATAAGGCACGTTTTTGTCTTGTTAGTAGCAGCATACGGCACGGCAAGGGGTCCCCAGAATGCTTTTGGTTCTAATCATTACAAATGTGTAGTAATTCAATAAAAATTTATAATATGACACAATTTACTTTCATGTCATTAAAATTAATTGTTAGGACATCTCTACCTTTAATACTAACTAACTTAACGTAACCTATAACTTCTCACCCAATCCGAACTCCCAAAATAGTCATACAATAGACAAAAGATACACAAAAATAAACTTCTCATCATTATGGCCCACCTAAAGCAGAATTTTCTGTGTGTTTTATGTTACGTCGGCGGTCACGCGGAGTGTGTTGACGTCAACTTTTTATTTTTTTTCTTATACCGTATCCAGTGTGCGGACGGCCTAACACTGTAATGCACCAATCGTAGTAATGTCCAGGTCTAAGATAATACTGATTGAAGCATAATTTTGGCTACATTACATTCTGTGCCACATTAGACTCAAAAAGGGCATCGTATATGGTTATAAGGCAGCTCTACTCTGTCTCTTCTAAGTCATTTTCATTACATAAAAAGGAATAACTATTACATTACCAACAATGTTGAAACTGATAAGGAGTTTTATCCGCGACAGTGATAATTTCATCCGTAGTACGGGTGATGCTCAGCTAGTTAGCACGCACACACACACACACACACACACACACACACACACACACACACACACACACACACACACACGCACACACACGCACGCACGCACACGCGCGCGCGCACACACGCACGCACGCACGCGCGCACACACACACACACAACAGAACTTTGTTCAAGATTATCATATTACATATTGTATAAAATTCATTTATTGTTAAGTAATAATAGAAGCAATGCAATGGTCAAAACAATCTGCTTTATACAAATATAAAAACTGTTAACGGCCAATAAGTAGTTTTTATTTTTCAAAAAAAAATATTACCATTCAAAATTTTAATAAATTTCATAAAAGGTTTTATATGGTTGGCCAAAGAATTTGGTACATAAAGGTTAAAATTAAAATTTGGCAAAAAACATATTTCCTCCTGCTTTAAGCGGGAACTTAGAATATTTTATTATACAAGCATTAGGAATTACGAGTATATTTTCATGTTTGTAACAGCATACTTACTTTGAAAATTTGACGTCACTGTAGAGATTAAACAGCATTAGAATAAGCTCTCTATACTCAGGCACATAAAAGACGTTACTCTTGATAACTCGAGACGACTCCCTTACTGTCGCATCACGGGATTTATCCATTGACATAAGGGTGTACAAGAGTTCCTAAACAGAACAAAACACATCTCTAAGTTATAGGAAAACTTTAATCTTGTGTATATGTATCAAGACAAACTATTAGTAAATAACAGATTTAAATGTCTTCACAGGGTTTGTAAAGTCTCATATTAATGTTTAATTGGGAATAAATGTTTAGATTCGTTCTAGATTAGAGAATTTTAGCTGTAGATCAAAGAAACTGGTTGCAACGAACATGTTGCGCAAGTTTAGACAAATACGATAAGGCTGAAAAGTCTAGTTTAGCTGGGCACATTATCCAGACTTGCTTTGGATATTAAAATTGTTAAATTACATAAAAATATAATCTCTAAAATTCTTTGAAATAGTAACGAAATTATAGTTACATTTAAAATCTAAAATTGTCGATGAATTTTAAAAAAAGAGTGTTATTATAATATATTTTTATAGGTAAAAGTAATAATAAATAAATAAATATAGATAAAGGGTATGTCTAGTTTATATTATTTATCTTAATACAGGTGATTATGTTCATTTTTTCATTAGATATAATCAATTTTGCTATTTATATGATAATTTCTATAATTCCTACTTTCTAGGAATAATATTTCTACAATTCCTATTTTCTACATAGGCCCTACCTAAATGATGCAGCAAAGAATATTTGTTTTAAATATAAAATTGTAAAAAAAGTAATAATATTTATAAAAAAAACAATTACAATTTATGAAAGAAAACTTTTTTTTTATTTAATTTTTTTTTGATTATAAACTGCAACTAAGATAAATCTATCTAGCAGCTTGCTTTCTGATGGAGATTACAATGTTCGTCTTGTTCCAGTGAAAGAAAACTTAAAAATGAGTTTTTTTTCAACACAAAAACCATTTAGGCAAGATATTAGACCAAATTACGATAAGAAAAACTATTTTCTGTATTTACTTAAATAAAATTGCTTTATACGTGCTAAAAAACTTATCAAAATGGTATCAACATTAAGAATTATTTTGATCAAATGTGTAGCTAATAGAAAGGACTGATATTGTAACAGCCAAGGGCTCATCCGTGATTTATGGCAGAGCTTGAAAACCAACTACAGGTCCTTTCACGCTTGAGCGTACAACAGTATGCAGTTTTGTAATGCAAGTACCTTTTAGAAGTAAACGGGTAGATATTACTAGAGCGGAAGTCACGCTTGAGCGGACACAAGAGCTTCATTGATCTAGAACCTTCTAGCAATAACCGGATAGAAATGACTAGAAGCGTCACATCGAGATATAAAGGATTTGTTAAGCAAGAAGAGGGTTGTGTAGAGGGTAATATTGTTAGTAAGGGAGTTACAGTTGTTAAATAAAGACTATTAGCGTCATATTAGTTATTGAGACTTAATTATAACGCTGTTTGGACGCTTTTATAAATATTAAATGTGTAATTAATAATTGTCATAACTGTTGATAACTTAATAAACAGTTACTCAGACTAACTCCTTATAATTTATTGAACCGCTGCGCTGTAAGATCGGAGCAATAAACAAGTTAAACGGATTCAAAAAATAGTTTTTAATGTTTTGTTTCGGTTCTAATTTCTTGTTTATATGTAAGTATACATTTAATGTTTTTATTTGGTTCTTCATTGTTCTTTATTTCTTCTTCATTCTTATGTATTCTTACGTAATTTTTATTATTGTTTTAGTATATTGTTACTGTTTTCAATTTTTTCTTTGTTCTGACTATTAATATTTTGGTCAGTTTATGGTATTAGTTGTTTCTGGTCTAATTCTATGGTTGTAAAGTTTTACTTATTGTAGTTGAGTACTAGTTTTCTATGACGTAATTAAAAATATTTTATATTTCTTGTTTCAGCCTAGATAAGTGCAACATATAGATTTCTGAAACGTTAAAATAAATATTGAACTGATTCGTTTATAAGCGTATTTTCCTTAATAAGTCAAAAGCGGTGTAGTATGTTCTTAGAAAGAAAATAATAAAAAATTCAGAAAATAATCTCACCAACAACCCACCCGACTTAAAAAAATTAACCTTTTGTTATAAAACAAAACACTATGTTATAATTTATTGCAATAAGCCTGTAGCTGTTTAAAATATTCGGTTAAAATTAATAGGTTATTTTTAATATAATCTAATAATAAGAACTAAACAGTTATTTACTGTTCATGAAATGAATCTTCCGCTTCATGAAACTTGACCATTTACTAATTTTGTTTTTTTTATATTTAAATCTACTTTAACTTGACACTTTGTAGCTATAATAAATTGTAATGTAATGAGACTATAATACGTTAAACTACAGTTTGTAAAATTTTAATTTGTCAAGTAAGGTCATTTTTGTATTTATTTCAAAGTAACCATTATCTTCCGTGTTCCTGAGAAATATCTAAATATCAGAAGTTAATTTTGTTCACTATCATTTATGTATGCAACCCATGTGAATTCCTATATTTTTATCTGTACTTGTATGTAAAGTTAGACATCTGTACATTAATTTTTCAACATTGCTTTCAGGGTATTAGTTGGGAAGGTGGCCGACTGCCAAGACAACCGCATGATTGGTACAGATTCGGTGGGCGGAGTATCAATCCTCTTTGCACGACCTTAGGAAGTCGTACTATGGTTTGTTTTATAATTTCATTGCCGTTTTACACTCTGATGATTATTATATGGCCATAGAAATGGGTAATCCTTAATAGTCTATTCAATTGTGTAAATTAGTTACTATTTGAATAATTAACATATTACAACCTCTGATACCTACATTTTTGTATAGATATTCTATTTTAAAATGGTTTTTCATGTAAACGCTATATTTTATTTTCACTATATTTATTTTGGTTTATATTTATTATTGTATATATATATATATATATATATATATATATATATATATATATATATATATATATATATTACTTTCACTATATGTACTTAAACAAGAATCTTACTTGGAATTAATGAATAAATACCAAGTAAGATTCTTGTTTAAGTACATATAGTGAAAGTGATAAGTGAATACAAGAAAACAGTGTTGCAAAACCTAGAAATATATATATATATATATATATATATATATATATATATATATATATATATATATATATATATATATATTACTTTCACTACATGTACTTAAACAAGAATCTTACTTGGAATTAATGAATAAATACCAAGTAAGACTCGTGTTTAAGTACATATAGTGAAAGTGATAAGTGAATACAAGAAAACAGTGTTGCAAAACCTAGAAATATATATATACATATATATATATATATATATATATATACTTGGAATAAATACCAAGTAAGATTCTTGTTTAAGTACATATAGTGAAAGTGATAAGTGAATACAAGAAAACAGTGTTGCAAAACCTAGAAATAAATATATATATATATATATATATATATATATATATATATATATATATATATATATTACTTTCACTATATGTACTTAAACAAGAATCTTACTTGGAATTAATGAATAAATACCAAGTAAGATTCTTGTTTAAGTACATATAGTGAAAGTGATAAGTGTATACAAGAAAACAGTGTTGCAAAACCTAGAAATATATATATATATATATGTATATATATATATATATATTACTTTCACTATATGTACTTAAACAAGAATCTTACTTGGTATTAATGAATAAATACCAAGTAAGATTCTTGTTTAAGTACATATAGTGAAAGTGATAAGTGTATACAAGAAAACAGTGTTGCAAAACCTAGAAATATATATATATATATATGTATATATATATATATATATTACTTTCACTATATGTACTTAAACAAGAATCTTACTTGGTATTAATGAATAAATACCAAGTAAGATTCTTGTTTAAGTACATATAGTGAAAGTGATAAGTGAATACAAGAAAACAGTGTTGCAAAACATATATATATATATATATATATATATATGCCTATATATATATATATATATATATATATATATATATATATATATATATATATATATATATAGTTAAAATAACACTTTAGTTCTGTTTTATATCTTTAAAGTCAAGATTTATATTTTCTATTTAACAAGTTAGTTTTAAGGCCTCTATACAATATAAACTATGTACAATATTTCAATATTAGAGATAACTACACTAATATTCTTTTTTATATTTTAAAAGCAACAAACAGTTGTTTCGCTTTAAAAGTCGTTTTAATTTCAATATTTAAAATGCCTTTATAAAGGAACTATTCATATATTGCCAATATAATCGAATCGTTGAATTGCATTCCTAATGTCAGTTGTTGCTTCTGTCAATGATTAGTTTTAAATTTAAATTCACAAAATTAAAAACAAGATAATTCGGTTATTGCTACGTACTATCGACACCATTAAAATACACAAATTATCGAGTGTAGATAATGAAAAAAACGATTTTAAATTAACGGTATAACGTAAATTTACATATTGTATGATGTTTAAATTGAAAAAGCGTGACAAAAATAACGTTGGGTATGCGTCGTTTACTGAGCAACTGCACTGGGCGTTTATTTCATTGCGCGTTTGTACTTTTCTTTTGCAAACATTTTGCAACATCATAGATAATTTTTGATTGCAATTCAGTACGTTACATGAATATTTGATTTTTAGTTAATGTAGAATCGGCTTTGCGTAGAAGAAATTTTTGTTTTTTGAAAATCTTTCATTGACAGAACTAGCAGGAAATTTCCAGCAAGGTTTTGAATAAACAAGGGTGGGTATATTTCCGAATCATGTGTTAGGTTTCCGTGAGAAGAAGTGTCCATTCTGAAGTGGGTTTCTGTCGCGTCCATTCTCTCACGACAGACCTTAGAGTGAGGCTCTAGATGGACTTGCTATCGTCAAAATTTCTGTTAAAGTTTAAAAATGTAATTTTCTAAATTTATTAAAAACGGGAAACGTTATTGGTGGTTTTCTTACGTTCAGTTTATTGTTTTCAAAATTTAAATACATTATAAAAGGGAACTATTATATGTTCTAACAAAACCACGTAAACTAAGTGATTGCCAAGGAATCTTTTTAAATTATATTTTTGATATTTTTTGTTTCAATGAAATCAGTAAATATAAGATACCAGCGAGCATCAAACGTAGCTTTGTCTGAAAACACTTTTTAAAAGATGTAAATATCTGTAGTGTAATTTGTGAAGTATATACTTGTACGAGTAAAAAGCAAATTGTGATTTAAATTGTAATGCTTGACTGTTTGAATTGATTTCAAAATTAATTTTTTTGTGTAAACATAAACGAGAATTTAATGTAACCTGTCTTTATTAGAGTTATTAAACAGACAGTTTACCTGGGTTAATAGTAAGATACAATTGTTTGTACAAACAATTGACCCGCGAGTCTCTGTAAGTATAAAGGTAGTGGATTAAGGTAATTGTTTTTTTTTTTTTTAATAAGTAAATCACTCCACGACCACATTTAAAAAATACCGGGGGTATACAATAGCCAACAAAAGTCTGCCTTAGTTAGAGGACTATGATTATTTCAGTATTAGTATTTTGCCTTTTACCTTTCCAAATTATTTGTTTTCAGATTTTTGCAGCCTATTTTGAGAACAGCGCAGGCACAAAAAGCATTCAAGATCATTAGAGGCAATCTAAAGGAAAACGCGATAAAATTGTATAAAAACAAAATAAATCAAGGATCATGTTTTTATAGACACGGTACTGAATTATACTACTCAGTGAATGTAACAATACTTTTTACATTCCACTGTTTCATATCTAGTAGCCTGAGCTGTGTTTCACGATTCAGTACGGCTATATGATTAAAAAGTTCAACATCGTAAATAAAGTTTTCTTTTCTTACACGGTTTGATTGATCCAGAATTGGTAAATAAAGAACGGTTATGGCTTTTCCTGAGCATATTATCATATGAATTAATTGAGAATCTTTTAGCTGTTAAATTTAAACTGTCAAGTTAGAGCTGTGCATTAGTTAGTTAATATCAAAGTTTGTTGAAGTTATTACAATAACTTAATCTTGAGAAAGGCCATAATGTTATAGTAAATACGTATGTAGATATTAACAAAAATAGTTACAACAAATTTAAGTTCCTTTATTAATTTAGATTACTACAAGAATATAGGTGAAAACCCCCAAAACCACAAAAATTAATCAAAAAATAACTAAAATAAGTTCCCTAAGATTAAATCCTTATGTACATTTCGATGACAAAGTCATCATCTTCAGAGGTTCCTATTACAAAAGTACAATCTAAAATACAAAGAAATTAACAAACTAGACTGACGGGTTAATTTCTTTGTATTCTAGATTGTACTTTTGTAATAAAAACCTCTGAAGATGATGACTTTGTCATCGAAATGTACATAAGGATTTAATCTTAGGTAACTTATTTTACTTACTTTTTGATTAATTTTTGTGGTTTTGGGGTTTTTTCACTTATATTTTTGTAATATATTGTACCACTGTGCTCTTGATATTGTATAATTTAGATTACTTTTTCCTGTCATTTTGTTGATTTATCGGTTGTTATAATATTCTACTAGTATGGTTATTGAATATAATTTTATTTACGTCATACGTACTGAAAAATATTACAAGGAATGTCAGCAAACCCATGATATGTACATTCCATAAAAGACATTTTAGTAAGTGTAGAAATTTACTAGTTAAAGTCAGCAGGATCTATCATTTACTAAAAGAGGGCCGTCTTTTTTTTAACATTAAGGAAAAGAGAGCAGTGAAAAAAATAATTTTGGTAATAAACTCCGGAATTTCCTACAAAGCTTACTTTTATTACTTGAGTTATTTCGTTTAACTTTTTGTGTGGCGTCAAAAGTATACAGCATAAATATACCTACTAGAGTTTAAATTTATATCCCTTACTCACAAGGGTTAATTAAGAGACATCTTTTGTTAATAGACTATTTGAAATAATTTTGATAATGTACAAAGAGATACAAATAGAATTTGTGTCACCGCCAAACTTAAATACTAGTAAAAAATTACATAAATTGCGGTGTTGGAAACATAACAACACTTCACAAACATAACACTGTAAAAAAGATTTCCTCACGTAGCCTATAACTGCACTATGTTACCATACATTTCTACATACCTGTATTACAATATATCTACAAAGTATCCGGTTAAGGTATAAAATGTATCATTAGTAAAGTAAATCCTTTTTAACGTAAAAGTATTGTTTGCTTTTGGATATATCGGGGTATGCTGACACTAACTACCGAATATCGATTTATTAAAACACGTTTAGGAAACGTTAAAATTCTCTGTTTTCTCTCTAATTATATTTTTATGTATTTTATATTTTTTCGTTTTACACTTGATACAATTATAACAAATATCTATCATTTGCATTAATATAAATATATAAGTAATAATTAAAAAAATATAAAGCCAAATTACAATTTCTTTAAACAAAATTCGTTTTTTTAAATATTTAATTGTCATTTTAATTAGATCTCAATTTCGCAGTGGGCTAACGATTAATGACAAGCTAAATTCCGTTATTAATTTATCTTCCAACCAGCACACCTCCAGAACGCGGCTCTTGTTTCCCCTCGTTTCTACACTTTCTTATCTTTTCTTTTGAATTCATTTATTAAGTCATTAATTTTAATCAACGTTCTTCATTCATTATCAAGTTGAGTCCTGCAATTATATTAGATAACTGCTAAAGACTTGTAGCTTTATTTAGAGATGGGGTGAATTGTTTTATTCAAATAATTGGCTCAATTTAATTGGTGCTGAGATGTAATGTTATTGAGAACTTGGGCTGAAACAATTGGGCAAGTGTTGGTTTGGAGTTACGTGAGTTTCAAATAATATTTATTATGTAACACATGATTGTCAGCTCCCACTTCACAGAGGCATACGCTACACTGTTGTACTATCATCGTATCTCTATTTCCATTTACGGCAACAGAGTTTTAATAATTAATTTTTGTATAGGTATAAAGCACAACACAGTATTCGAAAAGAAACTGCCGTCTGAATTATGGGAAATTAGAATGTAATGGTGGCTAGCGGTAATGTACCGTGTACTAACCAGTGTATTAAAATAAAATATGAAATCCAATAATTACTTCTAACCATTGTTACAAATAAACAAAATATTATTTTTATTCAATGTCTGTTAATAACTATTAATTTTTTATATAGGTCAATGACAGATCACAGACAATTTTACTTTTTTAAACACTAAACGTTTTCAATTTCTTTCTGAAAATCCATTTCAAGAGCTCAATTTTAATTAAACAATTATACAACATAACTTAAATGCTGACTCTATTATTATTAGTAGTAGATGTGTTAGTGTGTGTATCTGTGATTTGTCTGTTCTATTGCGAAAGAAAAATGTTTTGACTTGTAAATATAGGAGTTGTATACATTTTTTATTTTTATTATGTTTTATATAATGTTATGTCTTTTATAAACAGTAAGTTATGTTGTATAATTGTTTAATTAAAATTGAGCTCTTGAAAAGGAATTTGGGAAAGAAATTCGAAACGTTGAGTGTTTAAAAAAGCAAAATTGTGATCTGTCATTAGCCTAAATAAAAAAACAAAATATTAATAAATGAAACAAAAGATATAAAGAACGCATTAGGTATACTGGACCCTGAAGTTTGTAATACAAATTTAGTTACGCGTTTATAACATAGGAATATTAATTTTCAATATAAATATAATTAGGAAAATTTATAAAGGAATAAAAACGAATACATTAGATGCATTAAAATAAATAACCTGAAAAGTCAAATTAAATTGTTACGATCAAATGAAGATAATATTTTATTTATTATTATTAGATGTGTATTAATTGCATGCTAATTTTTTGGTTAATTAAATTACATAATACTTATTATTATTGAGCTTTAGCAAGTTTAGTAAGGTTTGCTATTGTTGACTTTTAGCAGATTTAGTAGTTGCTTGCTAAATAAATGAAGATTGGCAGTTGTTATAAATAAATTTGATTTAATAAGTTCATAATATTTCATAAGTTATAAAGAATTATTAAATACTACAGACTGTCACAGCTTAGCAAGTATAAGATTTATAGTCTCTTTCTCAGGTTTGATATTTGTAAAATATCAATATGCGAAGTTATAAATTGAAATGTATCCAAAGCCTTGGCAGAAAGATCTGATGTTACAGACTTATATATTTACGTATAAAACTCAGTTTTCTAATCTGTATAAATACAATTAGGAAATTAGAGCAGAAAAAATCTTCTTGCCTTAATAAATCTTGGTTTAAATTTAAGTTTCAAACAAAATATGTAATTGATATTTAATTTTGTTAAACTTATACTATAAATTATTTTAAAAAATGTTCATCTATATATTATACCTATTAATAAGTCCTTATTGTTATGAGACTTTTGCTGTCAATGTAAAATCAGATATCTTGTGAATATAGCAGCTATCCATTGTTGACTTGACTTGATAGGCAAAATTTATCTATACCAATATATTACTTTATGCCATTATATTGCACTGTTTAAACACATATTTTGGACTGATACATTATAAATAAAATTAATTTTTTAAATACGTTTTCGATTTTATAATAACTGAATACTTCACTTTTATATTTAAATTAGGAATACTAAACTTCGCCAGTAACATTTTCACGTGACACTTAACAGTAATATTTACCACGTCACACTAACTCAAGTTACACACACAAATAAACAGTTCAAAATTTCAGTTTAAACTCACTGCTTACAGTATCTAATAATCAACTACACGCACGCACGCACATACACACACACACAAACACACACACATAACACTGTGTGTTAGTTTGTGAAAGTTAGTTTTGTAAATAGCACGCGCGCGCGCGCGCGTGTGTGTGTATGTATTAACTCTTAGGGTTATCCCACATAGGCCTACATAGTAATTTAAATGTATACAATTTAATTTGTAATAACGTTAAATATTTAATAAAAAAAGTATACTACAAGACTTCGGTTAATATGTTACAGTCATTAGACTACAAGTCCAAATTAATTTCTATAAATGTTTAGCCTGTTTGTCTGATTATTTACTTTAAAAAATATAAAATGTAGTATGGCTTATTACTCTTAATTAAATACACAGAATTCTGCATGTATAAATTGGATAAAATGTTTAACGCATTTAAAAATCAAATAGGTAATACATAATTATAATATATTGTATAATTCTTATAATATATATTTATTTTTAAAGATATATTGTGATATTATACATAATCACTCATTTACCCTCTTAGAATAGGATATTGAAAAAATGTAAAATATTATGAGAGAAAATGATCAGCCGAAAATTTATTGGGCATATATTATCTTCATGTTAAAATATTCAGGTTATATAACAGTCCATCTTACTAGAATAATAAATCTTGTTTCAATAACCTAATTAACATGTTTTTTTTTTAAATTACGATTGATTAAGTACCAATTACATTGTATTCGTAGGTCTCAAGTGGTTATACTTGATAAATTAGGACGCACCTCTTAAACACTTATAGAGGACAAAGGATTTATTTCGCGCCATGACATTCGCCACATAAATCGTCTATCTATAAATTATATAATTAATTTCCGTACAGCTCTAACCACAGAGATCAATTACAATAAACACACTGGGTTGTAAAAACCTTTTTGCAAATAAGAACAACCATGTGGAATATTGCACACCGCATTTCGGTTGACTCTCGTAAAACACGACAAACAGATGTAATTAATGAACGCCGACCACATTTAAAACGGTGGCCATGTTCTGAGGTAGGTTTGGATTAATTAATATATTGCGTGCGTGCTTAATGGAGGCAGAGACCGGAAACAATGCTAGGCCCTATATTAATTAGTACAACTGCATTTTTATTAACCAATATAAAAGAACAATTCAGATCTTCATCAATGGATATTGTTTATAATAAATTACACTACTGAAAAGGAATTATTAACTACTCAACAAAAGTGCATACAAAATGTGTATAAGATACTAAATAATATTTTATGTGTTCTAATTATAATTATTCAAAACAAAAAAATAACTAAGTATTAAATAATTATTGAAAATGTTCCTAATATTATTAAAAAAAGTTATTTATTGGTAGTTGATAGATAAGGCAATACAGACAAAACTAGATTAAATTTTTTTTTAATATATTTGATACATTATTTCATTGCTTATGTGTTAACAATTTCTCTTAAGTGTAAGGAAAACATCCGTTGTTGAAAGGCTATTCAATGACGCTACCAAAGTTGTAAAATCATAATACTTAAATGAGTAATTTATATAAAAACTGGAAGTAAAATATGAAGATAATTTCTGCACTTAGACAACTGTAGCCTTATAATTCCATTAAAAATATAAATACAATTAAACACAAACACACACAAGCGGGCGCGCTCGCATGCACGCACACGGACTTACAAACAACAGACACACACACACACGCACATACACACAAACACACACAGACGCGCGCACACCCACCCACTCACACACGCGCGCGCGCACGCACACACACACACACACACACACACACACACACACACTCATCCAAACAGACACACACAACAAATATTCTTGGCCATCTTGATAACGTAATCTAATAAAATCATTTACAGAGTACTATATTTATATATAATGTACAATATACACATCTATGGCAACAATGTTTCAGAGCCGAAATGAGATAAATCTCATCGGAGATGGGAGATAGTCCTCTTGTCTCAGACAATTGACAATTTCAAAATCGGCAAACTATAATTTCAATTTTGAACTAAATTATAATTTAGAATTTAAAGTTTAGTTTAGCTATATTAATGAAGATAATGATTTTGCCACTGAAACTCTTATAAGAAAATAAATTATTATATGTTTAAATAAAATAAATTACTATGCGTTCTTGTTAGTTATTATTTCATGATTACCTATGCTCACAATTTTACTACTTCAAGGCTGACGTCATCACAGTTAATTAGTACACTCTACATTTTGCAGTATGTTGAATTACGTATAAAACAAAACTGATTACCATAAATTGTACTGCAAGGTGTAGACAATTGTATTCCCTAATGGCATTAGCTGCTTTGTTTGATTGGGCGCATGGAGTGGGATAGTATGTTACAATCGAAATGAAATTTAACTTTCAGTTACGTGAACATACAATCGAGGTTAGTTGTATATTTTATTAATGTATTTTTCAAATAATAATTGTGTTTTTTATTCTCTTGTTTGATTATTTTCAAAATAATATTGTTAAAAATAGTTAAATAATTCAACTTTTTACTAGTACAATATCTAATAATATTGCATCGTCATCTAGTATGATACTAAGTTAAAATTTTCAAATTTGTAGGCCATCTTAAGGTTAACTAAATTCAGCAAAATTTATGCTGTACATGAAATCGAGGTAATAAAATCTAATTGATTAGTTTATTAAAACTACATGTAATCCAGTAAACGATTACCGATGCTGCAATCAAAGTCTTAATAACCGATCTGTTAATTAGTAATCTGTCATCAGAGTCATGAAAAATTAATAGATAGCTGAAAAATTATTTTTAAAAGATCAAATTTAGAACTTAATGGCTATCCAAAAATGTTTGTTACAATTCTTTTTTAACTCTCGGATATTCAAGATGTAGTTCTTTCTAGGTCCGTTCCACTTTTAAAACATAGGATTACTATCATTTACTACAAAAAAAGGTTACTTTAGCCTACTATTTTACCTCTTTTTAAACTTTCATGGATCGCGAGTTTTGTATTTGCGAGAACCAAGTTATTCTGTATAAACACTTCTTTTTTATAATGAGCAAAAAGTAAGTTATTTTGTATGAACACTTCTTTTTCATAATGAGCAATAAGTAAGTTATTTTGTATGAACACTTCTTTTTCATAATGAGTAATAAGTAAGTTATTCTGTATGGACACTTCTTCTTGATAATGAGCAATAAGTAAATTGTTCTGTATGAACACTTCTTTTTCATAATGAGCAATAGGTAAGTTATTCTGTATGAACACTTCTTTTTCACAATGAGCAATAAGTAAGCTGTTCTGTATGAGCACCTCTTTTTCATAATGAACAATAAGTAAGCTATTCTGTAAGGACACTTCTTTTTCATAATGAGCAATAAGTAGGTTATTCTGAATAAACACATCTTTTCAATAATCAGCAATAGGTAAGTTATTCTGTATGAACACTTCTTTTTCATAATGAGCAATAAGTAAGTTATACTGTATGAAGACTTCTCTTTCATAATGAGCAATAAGTAAGCTGTTCTGTATGAGCACCTCTTTTTCATAATGAGCAATAAGTAAGTTGTTCTGTATGAACACTTATTTTTCATAATGAGCAATAAGTAAGCTATTTTGTATGGACACTTCTTTTTCATAATGAGCAATAAGTAGGTTATTCTGAATAAACACATCTTTTTCATAATCAGCAAGAAGTAAGTTATTCTGTATGAACACTTCTTTTTCATAATGAGCAATAGGTAAGTTATTCTGTATGAACACTTCTTTTTCATAATGAGCAATAGGTAAGTTGTTCTGTATGAACACTTATTTTTCATAATGAGCAATAAGTAAGCTATTCTGTATGGACACTTTTTTTTCATAATGAGCAATAGGTACGTTATTCTGTATGAAGACTTCTTTTTCATAATGAGCAATAAGTAAGCTGTTCTGTATGAGCACCTCTTCTTCATAATGAGCAATAAGTAAGTTGTTCTGTATTAACACTTATTTTTCATAATGAGCAATAAGTAAGCTATTCTGTATAGACACTTCTTTTTCATAATGAGCAATAAGTAGGTTATTCTGAATAAATACATCTTTTTCATAATCAGCAATAAGTAAGTTATTCTGTATGAACACTTCTTTTCATAATGAGCAATAGGTAAGTTATTCTGTATGAACACTTCTTTTTCATAATGAGCAATAAGTAAGCTATTCTGTATGGACACTTCTTTTTCATAATGAGCAATAAGTAGGTTATTCTGAATAAACACATATTTTT
Source organism: Prosapia bicincta (assembly GCA_036971475.1). Lineage (NCBI taxonomy): Eukaryota > Metazoa > Arthropoda > Insecta > Hemiptera > Cercopidae > Prosapia > Prosapia bicincta. Next base: position 196,288,789 of record JBAIZL010000005.1, read on the forward strand.
CGTAATCAGCAATAAGTAAGTTATTCTGTATGAACACTTCTTTTTCATAATGAGCAATAGGTAAGTTATTCTGTATGAACACTTCTTTTTCATAATGAGCAATAAGTAAGTTATTCTGTATGAAGACTTCTTTTTCATAATGAGCAATAAGTAAGCTGTTCTGTATGAGCACCTCTTCTTCATAATGAACAATAAGTAAGTTGTTCTGTATTAACACTTATTTTTCATAATGAGCAATAAGTAAGCTATTCTGTATAGACACTTCTTTTTCATAATGAGCAATAAGTAGGTTATTCTGAATAAACACATCTTTTTCATAACGAGCAACAAGTAAGTTATTCTGTATAAACACTTTTTTTCATAATGAGCAATAGGTAAGTTATTCTGTATGAACACTTCTTTTTCATAATGAGCAACAAGTAAGTTATTCTGTATGAAGACTTCTTTTTCATAATGAGCAATAGGTAAGTTATTTTGTATGAACACTTCTTTTTCATAATGAGCAATAGGTAATATAAACAAAAACATAAACTGCAATCAGTAAGTACGTCTAATATTATAAATTATTTACATACAGGATTAATCCTAATATTTTCCAAACTAAAGACATTTAATGACTTTTCCTACATATCTATCTCAATCCTGAACAGTTTTGTTGTGTCAAAATAATTTTTTTCCTCAAAGTTAACTTGAAACATAAGCTAGGTACATTGCCTAGCAGGTAGGCTCTATTCCTGGATTGACGGTAAATTCTCCTAGATTGAAGGAAAAAGAATGGTCAGGTACGCTACAGCCGTCAGGTTACTTCCGTCAGGCTCATTTATAGGAAAATGCTTGTCCGTTACACAAGAATGATGGAAGAAGGAAACGTAATAATGTCAGGGAAGGGAAATAAGAGGATATGACTCCAAGGTTTGGTGTATATATATATATATATACACACATAAAAGGTAATGCCATAGCATTAAGGAGGAAAATGTTCCTCAAATAAAAAAACTAGATAGTCAATGGATATTAGGATATTAGAAAAAATTAATTTGAAATATGAGATTACCAAATATGAGATTTAAAAATGCCTGCTTATGTGTAATGTTATAAGGTAAGATAACGCTGCTGTGTTATCATTCTTGTTAAGGTTTGTCATGTACGAATAAGTTTTTTTATTTCGCTGTGTAAAAAGAAATTACCTTTCCATAACCCCTGAAGAGTAGGTGCACTACCGCTATGTAACCTGTACACATAAAGCCTATATTTTCTACCAAGGTAAAGGATACGTTTCGAAAAAACATGGATCCATGTGTTTCACGCAAAAACTTTCCTTAAAACCTAGTTTAACCACAGATAAGGCACGGTCTTCCATCGTAGACGAATTGTCGAAGGCGATATAGCTATCAAGATATGAAGTTATATACTTCATACGCCGCATTTCTGTTAAATACATAAATACAGTTTGTTTTTTTTCTAAATATTTTTATTATTGCATAATTACTTGCGCTAGTTACTCCACCACGATCACAGGGCCTAGGTTCTTCCTGTAATTATTTGTCTCTTTTACACTATAAAAACGTCCTCTAACTGAAGGTTGTAAACCAAAAACGTTGTTTAATTATAAACAGCAGAATTAAAATGTCATGAAATATTAAAACATAAATGTACGCACCCTGCCCGAAGGTACTCTACACTACTAAGTAATTTACTACTAAAGCAGAAAGTTTTCGGTTTTTTTTTGTAAAATTAATAAAACATTTATGACAGTAATACAGCATTCAAATAAATAGTATATATTTCAAGAGGCAATACAAATTAATTAATATTCCTCCGCCTATATTATTTTAACATCATGAAACAAATGTTAATCTAAATTTTATTAAAATTGTGTAACAAATAAATATCTGACGGAGATCTATCACCATGTACACTGTCAATCATATCCAAAACTCTTACGTTTTGTGATAAGAAATAGGAAATAGTAAACCTCTTTTCATTTTAATTTCCTATTTCCAAATAGCTTTTAACACGTTAGGAATAGTTTCAGTCGTAGGTAATTTATTTGATTGACACTAATTAAAGAGGTTCAGATTTAACCTAATCAAGAAATATGGTCTGGCAAATCTAAGAAAATCTACAACAGTTAAGTGTTCAGGTAAGGTGTAAAACCTACAGAGTAAGACAAAGGCATGCTATGTTCCAATATCATTCCTTTCTGTATTAGAACATAAGAAAAATTTGTACAGAACAAATTGGGGCAGACATGACGAAAATGTTTCTTATCTTCGTTTCGCCGATGTCAGTTCTAATGACAAACGAGATCATAGGAGCCAAATATATCTTGGAAATGTTACAGAATTTGTGACAGAGAGCAGGCCTGACAAAGTACGACTTTCAGTCTAATAAGATAACTAATGTAGTACAACACGAATTTACCAGTAGAAGACATAGAAGTTGATTTTTTTCATCACTGATATAATAGCAAATGTGATAAAGAAAACTAAATTTGTAAAGTGCACAGGAAAGAATTTAGTAAATTTTAAGACCTATATCACAATAAATCTCAATCTGAGGGATTTCATCCAGACAAGCAATCCGGCATAGAATCAAACCACGATTGCATTGGCGGTGAAAGACAAGTTCAGAAATAAATGAAAATGCATGGTTGCATTTACAAAAAGCATTGTAACCCTAAATGTACCTGGGCAAGTCTTGAAGCGAAAACAGCTAATAGGAAGAAAACAGTATTGGAGAGGAAACCAAGAATGGATAAAAGAGACAGAGACGCCAATCCTGGCGCGAAGACAGTTAAAAGTTTCCTTCAACATCGCTACCATCAATCTTGATCTCCATAAACCGTATTAGCATATAACACGGAGCGCTAACTACCACGAATGCTGAGCGGATCTTAGGAGCCCAAACCAGGTTTAAAAAAAAAAAAAAATAACGAGAACCGGCGATCTCAAACGAACCTGAACAATCTAATTTGTAAGAACGAAAGATCCTCTGTTTTTAATATTTCATATAACACCCGAAGATTAGCAATTAAAATTGATATAAACATATTTAAAACTATGAAAAATGTTACTGAAAGGGCGGCGTATTTTAGTTTTTATTAATCGCTAAACTCAAATTAATATATACAATGCTAAATTTATTCCATGTACCCAGTTCACTGAAGCTAAATGTAGATTACACGCAAAACGTCATGGTAACATAAGGATATTCAATATTATTCAGTACAAAGATATGTTAACACTCGTTTTCTCAAAGTAAACTGTGTTTGCACTTCTTTCCCCGCAATACAAACATCAATGTAAAGTAAAAATTCTTCTTACACAAATTTTCACTTAACAAAATCTGCATCTACCGTCGAGCCAAGTTTACGATTAAACTAAATGTAATGTTTTACCAAAGTGTACACATCTTCGAAAACCAAACATAGACGTAGCCTAATTTGCATACAGGCAGCTAAGTCTGCTCTTTACCGGCGAATTAATTATTCATAAGATTAGCCTAAGCATTTTACGCAGCAACAAAAATTAACACATTAAGTACTTAACCTTAATAAACAAAGCTTGGTTCACTCTGAAAGAAATGTTTATATAGTTTATGAAAGTTAACCTTTGATCGCTGTTCAGAAAACTTTAGATAAATTAGAATTTATCGTTTTATTTTACATTAGCCTCTCTACAGTTGTTGCAAACAGAAACATATGAAACGCTTCTTATCCTCAGTGGAATAGGGTTCTCGTCAAAGCCTTCTTTATCACTCGTTAATATTGTTGACGTAATGCAAATTCCACTTACTAGAGCAGAATAAATTATAAACTACAAATTTGTGTTAGTAGCCTAATTTTGTGTTCAGACTGAATGAATAAAGAGATCCAGGCCATAATTATAGTAAAACTGTTTTCCGTCAATCATTTTCTCATCCATTTTAGGAATTTACTTATAAATGAAAATTTTTATTGTAGGATAAACAAAAGTAAAAATAGAATAAAGTTGTATATTTTAAATGACTTTAAATGACATTATACAATTATTAAATGTGTATTATTATTTTAATTTTGTAAACAGGTAAGGCGCTAATTAAATAAATGATAAATTCTTTTTCTTACATTTGTTCTGTTTTGTGTGTTCGTTATTACGTTTTTATTTTCAAGTAAATACATAAGTTTTATTTTGGACCTGTTTATGCTGTAATTACAGTTTAACATTATTATAAATTACCACGTTGCTGTTATTTTGGTGTTTATATTGTTTATAATGATTAATATTTGACTTTACCTTCAAATTTTTAATTTTTTTTTTTAAAGGAATATTTTAAAACAATTTTTCATTATAATTAACACCAAGTGCATTAAAATCGAAATAAAAAGCAGAGTGGGAGAAGTGTGAACAAGTAGGAGCTGCATCCATTTTTCACTTTAAATAAATATTGGCGCCAATATCGAAAAGTCGAGAAATTTTTTTAAGCAAATGATAGTGAGTGACCAACTAAATGCTATAAAATATTAAAATGATATCCAGCATTATAACAATACTTAATTGCAACAATTGGCAGTAATATTCGTTGATATATTACTGACCTGATATTTGTTTCATGTTTATCAGTTTCATCAACCACTTTGCATGCTTGTTGTAAAAGCAAAGGTGTTCCATAAGCTATCTAACCATTTTACCTTTGTAACTTTGAGTAAAATTACATTCTGCTGGCGCTAAACCAGTATTCCAACAGTAAAGTTATATATTTTACATTTTGGAAATACATAATAACGTTTCCTACTTAGTTTCTTTCTACTCAATTATATAATCAATACCATTTATACTTTATTTAAACTCTTCAACCTCTTTTCCGTTTCGTGATACGTACATTCTGATAGAGTAAAATCGATAACTAGAAAACAAACGTTTTTAAATTTCTCTCGATTAAAATAGTTTGTGGTGAATTAATGTAACTTTAAACATTTAATATTAGTTAATAAATAAGGTCTGTAATTTCACATGCTATTTAAATCCGAAGAATATATTAATGTTTTTATATCAATAAGGTGCATATTTTAAAGATGAATTTGTGTTTAGCTTACCTCATATGCTTTAACTGCCAAGTGCATTCTTTTCGACCACAAAGGTATTTTCTTTTTGTCTGTAACCATCATTTCGTGCCAAGTCTCCAACTGTGTCTGTACAAAATGAAACGTCTCCCTTGACATCGTTTCACTGTAAAAAAAAAAAAAATTAAAACTATTTCAAATACAGGCACAACATTAAGTCAAAACAAAGAATTTATAGAGTTATGTTGGACTAATTTATTCCTAGAGTAATGTTGTAGGGTAGGTAACTTCTATATGACGCCGGATGAGCAGCAATAAGAATGGGGCTTGAGCTGGATTGGAGTGTATTTGTACATATCTCACGCCATGGAGTTTTATGATTTAGTTTAATCACATCGGAGTTCACAATACGTCTTTTCATATTGTCATAAAATACTCGACAAAGACAATTGGCTAACCTTATTGTTTGGCTAAGGTGTGTGTGGATTTAAGTCAATGTGTGATTTGACGTCAATGGGCGTGGCTTCATTCCTTTATATATAGGAGCAGAGTTATCTGCGCTCTTCACTCGCTCTTCAACTGTTGTTGGGTTCACCTCGTCAATGCTAGATGAGATTTTAACGAAACGTCGGAACTACGATTTTATGCACTGCAGAATGAACGGATGTACTCCAGATAATAACTATTCATCATATATATATATATAGCCTATATATATATATATATATATATATATATATATATATATATATATATATATATATATATAGGCCTATATTAACATAAAGAAACTAACAAAGGACAAAATCTGTTTCACTCTTCTGTAAAGAATAAAGTTATTAGTAGCCTGAAGTTGAATTATAGAAACATAATTTTGGCTCTACTTAGCTTTTGCTTCCCGTCTGAACTAACCTACTTTGCCGAACACTTGTTATTAAGATTTCATACATTTTTAACGTTTCTGACTTGCTTCCCGTCTGAACTAACCTACTTTGTCGAACACTTGTTATTAAGATTTCATACATTTTTAACGTTTCTGACTTGCTTCCCGTCTGAACTAACCTACTTTGTCGAACACTTGTTATTAAGATTTCATACATGTTTAACGTTTCTGACTTGCTTCCCGTCTGAACTAACCTACTTTGTCGAACACTTGTTATTAAGATTTCATACATGTTTAACGTTTCTGACTTGCTTCCCGTCTGAACTAACCTACTTTGTCGAACACTTGTTATTAAGATTTCATACATGTTTAACGTTTCTGACTTGCTTCCCGTCTGAACTAACCTACTTTGTCGAACACTTGTTATTAAGATTTCATACATGTTTAACGTTTCTGACTTGCTTTCCGTCTGAACTAACCTACTTTGTCGAACACTTGTTATTAAGATTTCATACATGTTTAACGTTTCTGACTTGCTTCCCGTCTGAACTAACCTACTTTGTCGAACACTTGTTATTAAGATTTCATACATGTTTAACGTTTCTGACTTGCTTCCCGTCTGAACTAACCTACTTTGTCGAACACTTGTTATTAATATTTCATACATGTTTAACGTTTCTGACTTGCTTCCCGTCTGAACTAACCTACTTTGTCGAACACTTGTTATTAAGATTTCATATATGTTTAACGTTTCTGACTTGCTTCCCGTCTGAACTAACCTACTTTGTCGAACACTTGTTATTAAGATTTCATACATGTTTAACGTTTCTGACTTGCTTCCCGTCTGAACTAACCTACTTTGTCGAACACTTGTTATTAAGATTTCATACATGTTTAACGTTTCTGACTTGCTTCCCGTCTGAACTAACCTACTTTGTCGAACACTTGTTATTAATATTTCATACATGTTTAACGTTTCTGACTTGCTTCCCGTCTGAACTAACCTACTTTGTCGAACACTTGTTATTAAGATTTCATACATGTTTAACGTTTCTGACTTGCTTCCCGTCTGAACTAACCTACTTTGTCGAACACTTGTTATTAAGATTTCATACATGTTTAACGTTTCTGACTTGCTTCCCGTCTGAACTAACCTACTTTGTCGAACACTTGTTATTAATATTTCATACATGTTTAACGTTTCTGACTTGCTTCCCGTCTGAACTAACCTACTTTGTCGAACACTTGTTATTAAGATTTCATATATGTTCAACGTTTCTGACTTGCTTCCCGTCTGAACTAACCTACTTTGTCGAACACTTGTTATTAAGATTTCATATATGTTCAACGTTTCTGACTTGCTTCCCGTCTGAACTAACCTACTTTGTCGAACACTTGTTATTAATATTTCATACATGTTTAACGTTTCTGACTTGCTTCCCGTCTGAACTAACCTACTTTGTCGAACACTTGTTATTAAGATTTCATACATGTTTAACGTTTCTGACTTGCTTCCCGTCTGAACTAACCTACTTTGTCGAACACTTGTTATTAAGATTTCATATATGTTCAACGTTTCTGACTTGCTTCCCGTCTGAACTAACCTACTTTGTCGAACACTTGTTATAAAGATTTCATACATGTTTAACGTTTCTGACTTGCTTCCCGTCTGAACTAACCTACTTTGTCGAACACTTGTTATAAAGATTTCATACATGTTTAACGTTTCTGACTTGCTTCCCGTCTGAACTAACCTACTTTGTCGAACACTTGTTATTAAGATTTCATACATGTTTAACGTTTCTGACTTGCTTCCCGTCTGAACTAACCTACTTTGTCGAACACTTGTTATAAAGATTTCATACATGTTTAACGTTTCTGACTTGCTTCCCGTCTGAACTAACTTACTTTGTCGAACACTTGTTATTAAGATTTCATACATTTTTAACGTTTCTGACTTGCTTCCCGTCTGAACTAACCTACTTTGTCGAACACTTGTTATTAAGATTTCATACATTTTTAACGTTTCTGACTTGCTTTCCGTTCAACCTGTAATGGACGTATACAACCTAGGGCGCAAATTGCGCTGTCTAATAATGTACCACGAACATAAAAACTGTTTTATAACTGCATGTCGAACTTGTAATTGCATATAGAACGTCTTAGTTGTTTGAAACTTTGAACCACGGTTTTTTTAATAAATATTATAATTCAATAAGAGATAGAAGTGAGAACATTTTCCCATTTTTCAGATAATGCATATCTGTTACGTAAGAAATGATAGTGAAAATGATAGATTGTACTGCGCGCCCACGGTCGCAAACACACACACACACATACACACGCGCGCGCGTACACACACACTCACACTACATACCTAACAGGTATACATACACAAACACAAATTTATATTAAATGCCAGTTTAAATTAACTATTTTATAAGGCTTCGGGCGATTTCCTTTATTCTCTACAGCGGAAAAGAGTCTGTGTATTTGTTTCGTTTCACAAATCCCCGAAGATGCATCACCGAGATAAGTGGCCTCCCACAGACATTACTCAAAACAAAGCTAAGCCCAACATTTCTTAATAAAAATAAATAAATGTTGGACAATAAGTTTGCAGTGTAGCACATGATTGTGCCATTTTTAAAAGCATTTTGTACTTCTTGAAAAACATCGCAATATTTCAACTAAACTGCATTAATAATTTGCATTTTTTTAATTTATCATTTTAGGCTTTATTTATACAATGCATTAGAAAATCTGAACAAATTATCCACATAAACATAACAAAGTTAGTGTGTGTGTGTGTGTGTGTGTGTGTGTGTGTGTGTTTTTCAAACGGACATTAGGACGTTTTATAAAAAGTATATTCCATTTTGAATATAGAACAAATTTATTTGACCAAAGCTTAGCTTCCAATACCCTTAAAGATTATTGTTTGTACACAATAGAGTATGAAACAAGAACACTCTACTTCAAATTTCAAACCTTGTCATTAGATAGCAAAGGAAAGACAGACCCGCTAGGCCACTAGTCTTTGATCTGAGGTTACAGATATCAAAAAAAAATGTGATCAAGCAAAGGAATCCCATGTTTGTAGAGGAAAAATAGTCATTCACGTTTTTCACTAAAATCTATATCTAGTCTAAGCCAGGATATTTATAATATTTGTAATAAAACAAAAATAATTAAATTAAAACAGGAAATTACAGTCGAAAGTATAAACGCTAAAATTATATGCAGTTTTATTAGCTCAATTTTAGCGTCTCTTGAGGTCTTAAAATCACGCCGAAGTGATAAGTAGGAATATTTGCGCTTTTAATGAATAGCAAAATACGCTACAGTTGCGTTGTTGGGACTTACCCTCGCGAAGAGGAATATAATAGGCATTTTTACTGAGATCATCAAGATGGGTCTCGATGCAGCACTATCTACTTACTAAGAGCATCAAGATGAGTCATGATGCATCACTATCTACTTACTAAGAGCATCAAGATAAGTCATGATGCATCACTATCTACTTACTAAGAGCATCAAGATAAGTCACGATGCAGCACTATCTACTTACTGAGAACATCAAGATGAGTCTCGATGCAGCACTATCTACTTACTAAGAGCATCAAGATAAGTCATGATGCAGCACTATCTACTTACTAAAAACATCAAGATGAGGCATGATGCATCACTATCTACTTACTAAGAGCATCAAGATAAGTCACGATGCAGCACTATCTACTTACTAAGAACATCAAGATAAGTCATGATGCATCACTATCCACTTACTAAGAGCATCAAGATGAGTCACGATGCATCACTATCTACTTACTAAGAACATCAAGATAAGTCACGATGCAGCACTATCTACTTACTAAGAACATCAAGATAAGTCACGATGCAGCACTATCTACTTACTAAGAGCATCAAGATAAGTCACGATGCAGCACTATCTACTTACTAAAAACATCAGGATGAGTCTCGATGCATCACTATCTACTTACTAAGAACATCAAGATGAGTCACGATGCAGCACTATCTAGTTACTAAGAATATCAAGATGAGTCATGATGCATCACTATCTACTTACGAAGAGCATACGATGCAGCACTATCTACTTACTAAGAGCATCAAGATGAGTTTCGATGCAGCACTATCTACTTACTAAGAACATCAAGATGAGTCTTGATGCATCACTATCTACTTACTAAGAGCATCAAGATAAGTCACGATGCAGCACTATCTAGTTACTAAGAACATCAAAATGAGTCACGATGCAGCACTATCTATAAGACCTTCAGGGGACTTCAATAAAATAGGAGAAAACTCTACTCCCTTTCCTGGACTATTCCCTATTCCGGACAGTCCTTACGTTGCAGGACTGGCAGAATGAAAATTGAAATTTATAAACATTTTTTTTTACCTAAACTCAATATTTTTGCAAACATTAATTAAAATGAATTTCAATGTACATTCATTAAATAAATAAAAATCATTAAATATTAAATGATTGTTCATTCACTGAAAAGTAATACCTTTAAAATATTTTTTAGTATATAATTTAAATAAGTACTAAGACTAAGACACTATTAAATTTAATTTAATACATACAATAAATTATTACATTTAGAATAATACCATGAAAATCAAATAATTCTATATAGGTTTCGATCAAAAAAAGCCAAATGCAAGTCTCTCTCAATTTTCTTGAAACTATAACACTGGAAGCAAGAAACGGGAGGGGGGAAATGTAAACAGCCATAATTAATTGCGGAGAGTATTTAATTGGGGGAGTAATAAATGTACCTATGGAGGTTGAAAACTAAGGGATAAAATATTGATCCACATTTAATCACATGCTAGGAATGTTGAAAATGGTGTGTAACAGTTTTACTTAGATAAAACCATCTATCAAAATATGTTAGCTAGTATGTATTGTGTATTTGTTTAAAATATCAATAAGAGTGAAAAAAAAGTTTGATCCATTTGTTTATGTGTAAGACATCGTAAGTAATATCGTCACAAGAATACAACCTTGTAGGGAAACTCGGGTAAGAGTAGCTTTAGAGACTGCTGTGAGACCCAAATAGAAGAACAATCACTTACCATGGTCGCCTTACACGTGTACCTGGCTTCTAAAGGTGGTTGATTCCATGAATAAAGCTGAAAATGTTGACATAAAATGTTCCTGGCAATAATAATTGTATATCAGCGTGTGCGCGAGTTTCAGTTTCTTCCGAGTTGGTAGGGGTCAATCAAGGTCTTCCACGAAGATGTAACTTACGAAGTTTGTTCTTGCTGGACCATGGGGAGGAGAAGTGGAAGCGTTTGTGAGGGAAAAAGCTTTCCTTCCGAAAAAAAATCCGTCGCAAAAGTTAACTGGCTCATGCTATGGGAGTCAATAATGCAGCGCTGCTGGAGATAAAATGACGTGATGAGGTCCGGTGTTGGTGTTCAGTGTTCTACCACGATTGTTCTTGAAAAACTACTCTTTTGTAAGTAAGTTTGTTAGTTGTCTTAATTAGAGGAATTGGAAAGTTCTCTTTTTAGGCTCCATATGTTTGTCATGAGCAGTTGTAATCTCTAAGAAACCTGCTTCTGGATGAGACTTAATAGTAATTTTCCAACTTTTACAGAATTAATAACGAGGCTTTGATATAATGTCAAAGTTGTTAGTGAGAAAGTATTAGAGGGAATATAAACGGAAAAGAAGAGAACACCAAATACTTCTTTCACATTAACGCGGTGTCGCCCAGTTTTTCTGCCTGTAATTTTTAGCGGGGTTTAAGTTTTAGGTATGATTTTAATAAACTAGTTAACAACCTGCCGAACTTATAATTTAAGTAGTTTATAAAAAAATTAAGACAATTTTTTTCGATTGTCCTATGCTATCTCCGTGTAGGCCGGATGCTTGAAAGCACACTATTTTCCCCTTATTTACGGATTAAATATAAGAGATTCTTAAAAACTACAAACTTGTAAAATATTTCTAAAATGTTTGTTTACTTTTAAAAGATCTGTAAAATATTTTGAAAACGTTTGTTTACTTTTAAACCATCTTGAAAATGGTATTTGTTATTGTTTTGAGATTATTTTCTTAAGGACAAGTATTTTATACATTATTTAATATTACAAATAAAAAACACAAACATACTATAGTTCATTGAAAATAGGTTATTTTAAAAACCCAACTTTAAAAACAAACCTGCGAATTTAAAATAAGTAATAAGTAAAACACCAAGAGTTTATATTTTATTACTTTTAAAATATTTCCATTTAATAAATCTACTTAGCGTGTAGAATAACAGCAGTTTAGGGTAATTGATCCACCACACTTAGGGCTTCATGGGCGACTATAAAAATTAAAGTAAATAATTGATTGCACAAACAGCCTTGTGTTTATGTTTAAACAATAGGGTTAAACTATAATTTAATGAAAATTAATTACCTTTTTATCTGTTGGACGTCTAAGGCATCTCCCTCGAGTTGATCCTTTTGAAATAGTAAACTCAAAGAGTATAAAAGCGAGGGGTCATGTTTGTTTTGTGAAAATTAGGGTTGCATCGCACAAAGGATGGGAAATTAATAGGGAGATTCACCCTCCAAAATACACAATTAAACAACCCTAATATCCCCATGTAACCCAAAAGGGCATGCAAAGGGTGACACATACACACACACACACACAAACAATCAAGGGTAAATTTTACGGTATTAGATATTTACTCTCTATTCAGGAAGCAATTGTTTGAAATGGAAATATCTCTCAAGTTAAATATCTCTCATGAAACATTTTTTAAAACACTCAGTTAATTGTCCCTGGAATAATATAGAATATCAGAGTTTGAGATAAACGTAGTTGTGCAATTGGAGGAGGAAGAAGCTGTAGTGGTCCATACACAGAAACATTCTGGCGATTTTGCCAGACATGTGAGATGTCTGAAGTAATGTGAAAAGATTTTGTTTATGTGTGGTCGTTTGAATTAGTTCAGTTTTATACCAATGCTTTGCAAAGCATGTTACCAGACTTGGGTTATGTTAAAAGTCAGAGCTTGATTAAGACCATTTTTTTTACAGAAATGAGAACTTACTCCTGGTTGCCTAGTGGTAGTAAAGTATGGACAATAAACCTGGAGTAAGACAGTAGCTATAGGATTTTTAGTAAGATCATAGGAAGATTAAATAGCTTTTAGGTTCCAATAAATATCCACGGAACAAAAATAAATATTCTATTTCATTTTTATTCATGAAAGATATTCAACATTCCCGCCCAATACCTCGTAGATATTTTACTTGTAACGAAGAACTTATTTAGTAGGTTAGAAGTAGCAAAATACTCTTTCACTGTCAAATTAATTACAGTCATTATTCAGACAATAAACAACTCATTATTCAAGCCATAAATCTGTCTTTCAGTTACTTAGAAAGATGAGGAGGGGACTTCAGCAATAAAAACATTCTTGTTCTAGTCAAAATATTCCTTTTTCCAAACTCCTAAATTTCAGAGTAAAATCTGTTAGGAAAGAAATTCTGCACATATTCATAGATATTAAGCTCAATATACGAGTATTAAACCATTATAGCTCTAACCTCAGGGGGATATAATGGTATATGTCTACAAAATGAGTTAAGAATTCATTAGTCCAATATATCAGTTTAGGGTAGATTTTAAATAATCCATTATTCTTTTCGAATGTACAATTTGTATTTTAAAGAACTATCACAATAAGAACATGTTTCGTTGAACCTTTCGAAATAGTGAAGCAATTAGTTTTAAAAGAGTCTGCCGTTCAGTTTTCCTACGACAAGTAGCCAGAAAACAGAGATCCTTAAATGGATATTTAGAGAAATGTTTATTTATTTTAAAGACTAGAATCTCTTTACCAATGTTGGAAAATCAAAACCATTTAAATAATAAGTATAGTTTAATGCGTTTGTTCAAAAAACGTTTTCTTCACTTTAAATGTAGTATTCGATTGAATTAATCAACATACAATTCATACGCCCCTTTTATCAATACTATTAAAGAAACCAATATGTTTTAAAAATTTAGATAATATAAACAATTACTAAACGATGCACTAGCACAGGCGAGCAGAATAATGTAGAACTACAAGCTATATTTCCACAGGGAACATCTCTACAGATTAAAGGACAGAGAAATACAAATAAAATCTGCATGGGAAATTCAAACAAGCGAATATATGAGCCCTTTACATATTTGCATTAAATAATCATATTTACTAGGATTCTGGAATAAATTGAATCAAGTGATTAGAAACTTATTTAAGGCAATTTCATAATGAAATTGAAGTATGATGAATTACTAATTTATTAATGGAAGCAAACAAAAAATTATTGCTATCAATTCAGTTTGTGGTTTTAGGAATGAATTTAGTATCGATCAAATCCACCGTTGTTTTAATTTTAATGGCATCCAATTCTGATTGCAATTCACTCTATATGGAAATACAATATTATACATTGTGTTTATGCATTAGAATTAGAGTGACCAACTATTTACAGGGGAGTTAACAAATGGATATTCAACAATTCTAAATGTATATAGCTACAGGTAAATGTACTTGTATATAACAAGTCTTTATGTTGCTTAAAAGGAACCATTCAAGAAAATTAGCTCATTTTTATATCCCTAATAATAACTTTCAGGGCTTAAAAAAATTCTATTTTCTAGTAAAATATACAAAAAGATATTATTTATCTCTAAATAAAATTAATAAAGATATAGTAATAACTTGAAGCAACTGTAGTGTAATTCTGAAGATGACTTCTTTGCATTTGAAAAGTATATTAGGATTTAAATGGAAAGTTTTTGTGGTTAAGAGGTTTATTTATTTAAAATAAAAAGATTTCGTAGTTTTATAATCTACTTTTTTCTTATTTCATGGCTAAAAATTTTAGATTAAAAAAAAATATTTTAGTTTTTTAAGGGAATGAAAAATAGTATTTCATGAAAAACACTAAGCATTTAGTAAAACTATTGGACAAGGTAAACTTTTGTTTTGAACAGCTGTAGGTAGTCCAACCAGTTATTACGGTTGTTTAAAAACAGTATATTAACGACCCCGCATTTTTCCCCTCATTCAGATCTAAGAATGGTGCTAGATGGTATTTCAATAAATTATTCACTCTGAAAGCTCCTTAACCGAATGCGAACCTAATCTGTCTTGAGACAATCAAAACTCCTCAAGTTCTACTTACATCTCTGAAAAGATGATTATTCGAGTCTTTGTTCAATCAGTTACTTCTTCTCTTCAACTTTTCTCTTTTACTCAGTAGAATTCAGAATCCAACAATTCTTGTGGACTTTTTTGTCCATATTAAGCAAGATTTTGAGAATACATTTTTAAAATATTTGTCTTATTGCTATGATTAATTTCATTTAACACAAACGTTTGATATAATGTAATTTACTTGTAATATGTAATATGGAAAAATGTTAAAACTCCAATATATCAATACATTAAAACCAAATTTCTTTACATTCTAAAATTCGTTCTATATAGTTAAACTATCATTTTCCTTCAATAATTATAGGTACACAATACAGATAAAATGAAGCAAAATACTTGAAAAACAAATTCATTTTTTATAGCTATTCATAAGTCATGTACTGTATTTGTAAATAAATGACATTATTTTGACACTCTCCACTATATTAAAACTGAAACAGAAAACTGATGTATGTTTGTGTGTGTGTGTGAGAGAGAGAGAAAGAGTGTGAGTGTATATCTGCAATATCACAGTAAATATTACTCATTTTACAAATGTAAAACTACAAAAATGAAATATAGTTCAGGGAAACTAATTAAATATGATATTTTAATGAACGCTTAGTACCTTCTAAAACTTTAGTTACAACAATTTATAAAATTTTTTTAACACTGTAATATAAAGTCAATGAATCATCTGTTTTACTGTTACAACGAATTCAATGTCACTAGGCTGAGGAAGGAAGATTAGGTGCTTCAATTCAACTGGCTACTACAACTAAATTTGACTAGTTTAAGGATGCAATAGTTCACTAGTATGAGTATATCCTCAAACTATTAGGATATAATTCTTAGGCACTTCAACAACATATATTGTATGATAACACTTGACTAGAGTGGCATTAATTTTTATTTAAATGAGGTTTGTTTGGATATATGTCTTATTTACAACCACAACCTCAACTGCCATTGAAAGAAAGGGTATTTTTTACCGTGCCCACTTGTACGATTTTAGCGAAATAAATTACACCGGCTGACGCAGAAAGTCATCAGGGATAAAAAAAAAATAACGAAAACTCTCGCTCAGGAAAATAAATACCATTTTATCAAATTAAATTTGGGTAAAAAAATCAGTGCGGAATAGTCAGAAGTACTACGTTCGTGTATTAACAGCGTGCCGTACTATGTATACGTATATTTAAATATAGCTATAAAGTTTCCAGTTAGGATAGTTTTGATTGTAATTTTATAAATTACTATATACTTATATTAAATTATACGTGTAAAGTGTACAGTCAGGATAGATTTGGTTGTAACTTTATACAACATTACATTACCTAACTAGACGTCTACTTCCGCGGAGTAATACTTTTTACCAGGTGATGTCACGCGATCTCTATTCTAGCCTGTGTAATTTTGGTTAAAAGTATAAAATTACAACCAAATCTATCCTAACTGGATACTTTATAGGTATATAAAATTAACCGTGGCAATAAGAAACAATAATTACTAATATAGCTTCAGAACATGTTTTTGATTCGTTTTATAAGCATTGCAATGAGGGTGGACAATGTGAGTTTTTACTAGCACTATTAGCACCACATATGGAAGAATAACAATTTTCCAAAATTATTAATTTTTGGGGTGTGAGGGAGAGTTGAAATAATTTTTTTTGTATCCCTGAGGACTTTCTGCATCGGCCGGTATAATTTTTTTTGCTAAAATCGTACACATGGACACGGTAATTAAATACCAAAGAAAGAAGTAAAGGCTAGGTTTTAAAAAGGTAAACGGTTTTTAATTAAAGAACTACCTTACAGGCAATGTGGAACAAAACACCCTAAATCAGGTTTACACAGGAAATAAACACTGTCTGGTGGTTCATTTCACCATAAATAAAGCAATCTATTTCTGTGGGCATTTAAATTGGCACACAATTTGAGGGCGACAGGCAGTCACAGTCTTTAAAGAAATTTTCTAAATATCTTGAAAGTTTTCCTAACATGACTGTAGACTAAGAAAGCCTCAATTACTATTAGCAAGTTACTATGGTCATGTATTTTATTTTCAATCCTTGTACTTGAATGGAGTTAACTCTCAAGCAATGAAGAAGGAATTGAAAATGGAAAAGCCCTGTTCGAAGTTGTACTTTAGGCATATATGAATAAATTTCATTATAAGATGTGTTTCTAGAGAGAACCAAAATTGGTTATACATAAAAGGCCACACAAAATAGGAAAACAGCAATTACTGTTTTGTTTATTTTTTTTAATACAAAACTTTATTGAAATTTTTGAACCCAACACATTATGGTGACGTTAACAGTTTAACGAATAGGACTGAAATAAATAACTAAATTTAGCTTAAAGTTTTTCTTATATAAAGTTCAGAACATTTCAGAAAAATTATTATAAAAAAATAATAATAGTATAATTGAAAGATTATTAATGTTATACTTAGTATATATTATACACCACTTAATTAAAAAAAAAAATCCATAAATTAAAAATAACACAAGTTTTATTCGAAGGTCAGAAATATGAATTTTGTTGTTCTTATAAGCGCAGTATATATTTCTAACTAGAAACAGTAAATTGTGTTTTTGCAAATATAGATAACAAATAACTAACATTGTAATGAAACAGATATTAACACTATACAAAAATATGAAATATGAAAATAATATTTAAATTTATTCAAAAGTATAAGTAATAAAGAGAAAAGTAAAATATTAAATTTCTTTTCTTCAAGATATTTATTCAAGATGTTACCCTGAACTTAGAGCTTTTGTCATTCAAAACAGAAATAAACGGTGCATGGATATAATATCTAAACTTCTATTCATACATAAGCAATTTGTTTCCGCTCCCAGAAACACTCTTTAGTCCTGCAAGAATATCAATAAAACAAACATTGTAAACTTTAAGATTTACATTTGGTAATACTGTAAAAATTGCATACACTTTTTCTAAAAACAAGCACTATATAAAATATATTAAACTCCTAGTTTGAAAGAAAATAAATTAATTAAAGATTACTATAGACTATTTTAAAATATGTTTATGTCCTAATTTTTGGAAAATTACAATATCGAACGGAAAACTAATAAAACCCTAGGTAATTTCCTACAGAAATCAGTTCACGACAGTTCTAATTTACGCCTTAAGTAAGATCTTGTGTTTTCTGACAAGCAAATGAATCCACCCCTCTGACAAACAAATGAATCCCCGACCTACTTCAACACTTAAACCTACTGCAAAAATATTATTAAGTTGATTAACCTAGTAAGATCAATACAAACTTTCCCTGCGTCATATGTGTATCACATTACTGTTATTCCAAATCACACATACTGTTTTTCTATTTATTCAAATATGTAATACATTTTTAGCAATACTATATAGTATTAGCTAATTGTTTACAAAATTATATGACAAAAGACTTTTATGAAATACAGCCTTAAGATTTTAGGGTAATATCCCTGAGAATAAAATTAGTAAAGGCAAGCAGAAATGGGATGTGAAATACAATTCTATATTTTATTACAAAGGTAGTATGTACCTTGCTTTCCAACTTTTAAAGAACGGATCATGAGATTCGATATTCTACAACTTCTGGTTATGCATATTCCAGAAAGGAAAGTAGAATGAGAGTGAGAGTGAAGATATTGAGAGTGAAAGTGATAGGGAGATTGAGAGAGAGTGAAGAAAGAAAGATGGATCATATGTATAAGTTTAATGTACTGTACCTGTAACAGAGCTATTCTCTAGCAGAATCTTTGCGGATCAACCAGCTATACCTATTTCTCAGAAAAAGTATAAGGAAGGGCAAATGGGCAAAAATAATATTAATGAAGACTCATAAAGCAGACCTGAGTAGAATTAAAGCCCTGATATGATGGTAGCTTACCAAACTTGTAACTGACTACAATGTATTTCTTGTCATGATTGTTAAATGGTTAACAAGTTTAAATTGAAAATCTGATTTAAATTTTAGCTGTAGATGAGTGGGTAACTAAGGCATGTCACTAAAAAAAAAAAAACTTTTACCTCAAAAATTCCATGATTGTAATTTACCTATCTTTATACCATTGGTAATTGCACAGTGTATGTGTGTGTGTGTGTGTGTGTGTGTGTGTGTGTGTGTGCGTTGTGCGTTTGTGTGTGTGTGTGTGTGTGTGTGTGTGTGTGTGTGTGTGTGTGTGTGTTGTGTGTGTGTGTGTGTGTGTGTGTGTGTGTGTGTGTGTGTGTGTGTGTGTCGTGTATCAGAAAAAAGGAATGTCAAGAAAACTCGTTATGAATAAACTCAATTTAAATTGTCATAATGTATTAAAAATAGATGATTTACATTTGGAAAACTTTCCAAAGTGTTGTTTTTATTCTATTTATTTATTTGGCTGGTTTTGGATAATTATATCTCCCAATACGATTTTTATCCATTTTTAAATTAATGAAGAATTGTATTCACGAATTCTATATTGTAGTTATAGTTACTGAAAAACAACGATATCCTCTCCCCATTAGGTATAAAATCATTCATCATCAATTTTTAACTAAATTTTGATAAATTACTAAATTTCAATAAGTATTTCTAGAACTTGAGCATTTCTTTCTCAAAATTAAACAATTTAGCCAAAATTCATAGTTATTACGTTCAAGTAATATTTTAACACATACAAAGTAGAATTCATTTGTTTATACTAAATTCATTTGGAGGGATTTATTTTATAAATTAATATTACTATTAACCTATAAATTAAAGACATTTTCAATTCAATAGAATTTTAAACTAATAATCTACAGCAAATGAATTAAAACTACCTTCGTATTTAAACAGCTGTTATGGAAACCATCCTAAACACATGTATGAAACCATGTTTTCACTTAATTTGTCAGCTGCACATCACAGTTGTCAGTTTTACTGTCATTTACTGGTTGGATTCTAATAGTTTGATTTAAATGTAACTGACTACTGAGTAAGAAATGTAGCTGCATTTATGATAGTTGCAATAACTAGTATGCGATAAAACAAGAACAAAAATCAAGAAAAATAAGAACAAAATAACCGCAGAGCTATCTACCGGATCAAATTGTAAATCTTAACTAAATGTGAATCCACTTAGTCGGGTACACAAAATTTCATAAAATTAGGTCCAGCCATTTGGGAGTTCAGTCATATAAACATGGACAGAAGAAATATAAATTATACTCTATGTATTTTCTGTAAGAACAGAATAATAACTGAAGATAATATACATTTTCTTACCTGATCAATTTTACTTCAAACTTATAGTTTCTGTTGAACTCCATGAAGAACTTCATTGCCCAAAAGTAATACGACTCATCATTTGGTTGTCCAGTGGCACGTACAAGGTTCTCCTAGGAGTAACAATTACATGACATTAGCAAAATGTAATTACATTAGTAAATGTTTCCATTAAACGAGAATATATGAATTAAACTGAACTGTTTTTCCAAAACAATTTAACATTTAAATTCTAAAATTGATTTTTCATTAAAAATTTTGGTGTTATTCTGTTTAGCAACCTGCCAACAGCTGTTCTATTAGTTTGAACAGGAAGACTTAAGGAAGTGACTTTTTGTAATAATCACTCAAACACGCCAATTCTCCTTCTGAGAACTTCTGTATAAATCACAAGGAAGACATTATGGTCCATGTGAGCAGATTTACCTGAAGTAGTTCTGAAGATGGATCATATACCTTTCAGTAAAGATGTTAAAAAGATAAGGTGAATTACATTTTTTTTAACATTCATTTACAAATACAAATTAGTTTAAATTCAAAAGTTAATGTTAATGAAAGGTACAATAAATTTTGGGTAGTGATGAAGGGTAAGGCAGCTAGGTCTGTTTATGGTGTTGATTTAGTAATTGTATTTATTACAAAGAAAATATTGGAAAGAACCCCAATACCACAAAAATAACAAATAAAACAAGTTACTTAAGATTAGAGAGATCACTCTAGTTTGTAACATCTTGTTTGCTAGATTGTATTTTATAATAAGACCCTCTGATGATGATGACATGGTCATCGAAATGTACATAAGGGTTTAATCTTAAGTAACTTGTTTTATTTGTTAATTTTGATTATTTTTGTGGTATTGAGGTTCTTTCCAAAATTTTCTTTGCAATATATTGCACCACTGTGCTCTTGATATTGTGTG
The DNA here is from genome assembly GCA_036971475.1 of Prosapia bicincta. NCBI lineage: Eukaryota > Metazoa > Arthropoda > Insecta > Hemiptera > Cercopidae > Prosapia > Prosapia bicincta. Next base: position 196,310,130 of record JBAIZL010000005.1, read on the forward strand.
ATTTGTATTTATATTCCATGTGTTTTACTTTTGTGGGGATATTAGAAAGTTTCCTTGAACATATTTTTTGTGTTGGTAAACATAATTAATTTCTTTATAAACACATTTACCACCTTGTTTCTAACTATGCTTTTGAGTAAAGATAATAAAAGTTATTCTCAAATTGTCGAATAACTGTTGCTCAATATTTTTTATATGGTAAACTGTTTGCAAATATGGTCTTAAATTATATTTTTATTCTACCACATGATTCTTAAAGAATCAAATGTGTCTCTGAATAGTTGCCTTAAAGTTTCTCAAAGTGTGGTGAAGAGTATATGAAATTTAAATAGGAGAAAAACATTTTAGAGTTAAAAATTCAGTTTAAATAATAAGAAGCTTAACTTTTGATTTGACATTTCTAGTATTTTGTTGAGTGTATTTTATATTAGTTGTAGAGCTGCTCAGTTTTCAAAAACATTTATCAACATAACAATATTATTTTCAACATTTTATATTTCTAATTATATTTCTAATTTTACCTACAATTATTCTTTCATTTACTAACATCACACAATTTTTATATGTGAAAATTAGTATGTCTTTTGTGCCTTCCATATTGTTTCATTAGGCATTTAATAATCAAAAGTAATTGCCTATTGTATTTATTATTTTGTATTAACATATAAATAGCTTGTGCTAGACAAGCTGAATTTGTTGTTAAATACGGTTTATTAACAGTATAATTAAATGAATTATTTTAGTTGGATTTTGGTTACTCATAAAATCTTTTTCTTATTTTTTAAACAGTATTTTTGTAAAATTAACCTTAATTGTTTTCAACATATATTATATTAATTTTAAATTCTAAATAAATAATGAATTTTAAATTATTTATTTATTTACCTCTAGTGGTGGAACAAGGTGGTGGATATGTAATAAAAGTACAATACATTAATTTAATTAGCAGACTATAATTAAATAATAAGATCATTAAGATGCATGAAAACATTGCTAATAAAAATATTACTAACTGTATCATTTCTTGACTACATACAAATTTTATCATTTGCACTTTAAGATTAACAATAATTATTTGTTTCAAGGAAATGTTTAAAATTATTATTTTATTGACTTTGTTTCAAGGATTTTTAAGGTTACGTTAAATGTCTGAGAACAATTTAAAATTGCAGAAGGAATTTACAATACAACACTTACTTAAATACAGGTTTGTGTTTAAATAGATCAAGTCACAGAACAAAGCATTTCCAAATAATCAACTATATAGAATTAAGTACTGTTCATTCAGCATTGCTAAGGGCGAAAGTAATTATGGAGGGGTGTGAGGTGCTTTCATTTGTTTTTCACAAACATTGGATCTTACTTAAACCAGTAGGGGAAAGCATTGTTGTAAACTAATTTTGTTGGAAAAGTTGGGCTTTCATTACATTCCCAATAGAAAGAAGTTATTGTAATCTCTGTCATTATCCAGGAAAAAAAATACCTTCTAATACATTTTCTACTTGCTAGGGATTGTTTTGATTTAAAAACCAAGAGTAAAGGCAACTTTTTGGTAGTTTGTTTTCTTGAATTCTGTAAAAATATGTTTACAATTTTTTGTAAATGATTCTACATGAGTAAATAGGAAATATTTGATGAGTGTTTATTGCCTATGGATAATTCTATAATTATTGTCAATAAAATAGAACTATAAAAATGTTACTATATATATAAATTATTCAATCTAATAGACAATATTAACCCCAAAACAAACTCTAAAAACTCACACAGTGCAGTGAATCTAAAAATAGAACATAATAGTACACCAAGGTCAACGGGAAATCCACTCAGCTCACAGTCTACAACAACCCTGTTCAGTATGCCCGAGGATGACATGACGGCACGACCAGCCATTGAAAGTTAGCTCCCATAAATAGCAAATAAGATTCTTGTTTAAGTACATAAGTGAAAGTCATTAGTGTATACAAGAAAACAGTGTTGCATAACTACAAATATATATATATATATATATATATATATATATATATATATCGCAAATTTGGACTAGATAGGAGACTGACAGACTTACCTAATGGCAATAGTCCAAAACAGCAATCTCTTGGAAATAAATAAATAGACACATATAAAAACTTAACACACTATTGAAATATTTCGATCAAAAATGATCTTCAATTTTTTATTTAAAATTTGTATTGGTTTATAGACACGTTTGTTATGCTGTGGGCTACAAATATCGAACGAAATAGGTTTATGTATAAATATAATAAATAATTGATATTATTTCACTTACTTTCACTCTTCGCATCAACCCATTGTAGGCTCCATTCATAAACTCAACACAAAACTCCTTTAGAAATAAACGTATACTGAATGCAGACTTTCTCTCAATCGACTGATATTGCATTGCCAGCAAATTTTTTGGCGTTTTTATTTTTTTCTAGAAAAAAATAATTAAAACATTCAATACATAAAATTAAAATTTAAAAAGTAGCTGGATAGCTATCAGTTTTAAAAATTATTTAATATTAAAAAAATAATGTACAATAATATTAATACCAGGATTAAAAAGTTTGTAAAGTTTTCCGAAACAAGTTGAAAAATCAAAACCAATGGGCGTTATAGGCTTTGTGATTTTATGTGAAATTGTATTTGTAAAATTATGATTTCTATATTTTTCACACTTCCTAACGGACCTAAAAAGTGTAAATAATAAAAAAGTACTCAAAAAATAGATTGTTTATAAAAAATTATATTATATTTATATTTATATTTATGTTTTTCAAAAAGAAATATGCGATATTAGAAGAGTCAACTATACAGACAAAATTGTCCAAATAAAATTAAACATTTTATTAAAAATATAATTGAAAACAAGAGAAATATTTTTAAGGTGTTCCGTAGGTTTAAAATACAGTTCAGAACTATATCAGTTTAGACTTTAGAGCATCTGCAAGTAAATAAAGAGTATCAAAAAATACTACAAATTGTAGCACCAGTAAGAAATCCATCACGTACAAAAATTTTTGTTATTGGCAGTAAATGTTTCTAAGTAATATTTATTAATTTACCTTTTCAGAGTCAAAAGTGAGGTTAGATACTTTGTCCAATGTTTTGTGATAGATGACATCATTGTCACTGATAGACTTAACATTCTTCAGCACAAAAGTTCCTCCAAATCGTGAATGTCTAGAATGCCAAAGGAAGAAACAAATAGTAAACGTATTTTAAAATATTATTCTAGAACCAAAATAAACATAAATTCTGTAAGAAAACCTAACTTGTAATATTTTCATGGTTACAAAGATTAATGAACATAAATTTTAAATTTATACAATACATTTAGAGTAATAGATAAACTATAACACGTTTGTGGATATATATATATATATATATATATATATAGAGAGAGAGAGAGAGAGAGAGAGAGAGAGAGAGAGAGAGAGTAAAGACGATTTCCCGCTTATTACGATTTTTCGGCATAAAAACAACGTTATTTCACGAATATTACGCTTTGAATCATGCCTAGTACGCTATTTGTTGACACAACGATTCCCACGAATAATATAGGAAATTTTACCGCGTTGTAATAAATTACAAGTAAAAAAACATTAACGCTAGCTTCATGCAGTTCAGCAGTTACGATATTGTAAGACATTCACTGGATATGAAAAATACGTTTATTACGGAACGAAACCCAATAGGTAAGCGAATAGAACTTTGATGAAGAACTTTGATGTGTGAGTGTATGTGTGTGTGTGTTTGTGTTTCTGTGTGTGTGTGTATGTGTAAGTGTGTGTGTGTGTTTGCGTGTGTGTGTGAGTGTGTATGTGTAAGTGTGTGTGTGGGTGTGTGTGTGTGTGTGTATTTTTGTTTGTGTGCCTGAGTGTGTGTGTGAGTGTGTGTAAGTTTGTGTGTGTCTGTGTGCTTGTGTGTGTGTGTGTAAGTGTGTGTGTGTGTTTGTATGTTTGTGTGTGTGTGTGTGCGTGCGTGTGTGTGTGTGTGTGAGTGTGTGTGTGTGTTTTTGTGTTTCTGTGTGTGTGTGTGTGTGAGAGAGAGAGAGTGAGCGTGTGTGTGTGTGTAAGAGAGATAGTGAGCGTGTGTGTGTGTGTGTGTGTACGTGTGTGTGTGTGTGTATGTGTGTGTGTGTGTGTGTGTGTGTGTGTGTGTGTGTGTGTGTGTGTATGTGTAAGTGTGTGTGTGTGTGTGTGTGTGTGTGTGTGTGTGTGTGTGTGTGTGTGTGTGTGTCTGTGGGCCTGAGTGTGTGTGTGTGTGTGTGTGTGTGTAAGTGTGTGTGTAAGTGTGTGTGTGTAAGTGTGTGTGTGTGTGTGTGTGTGTGTGTGTGTGTGTGTGTGTGTGTGTGTGTGTGTGTGTGTGTGTGTGTGTGTGTGTGTGTGTGTGTGAAAGTGTGTGTGTGTGTGTGCGTGGGTGTGTGGGTGTGTGTGTGTGTGTCTGTGTGTGTGTTTACTATACGTCTAAGAACAGTATATATTCTATAATGAACGCATTTCGCCCTCCCTTTTATTCACCATTCTCCAATTTTCCTACATTCTCTAAACATGGATGTCTTACTAAAGGTTACGTCAGTAGGTTCTAGTCAGTCACAATGGAAATTTGTAACGGTAAGTACCTACAAAACTTACGTACAGTAGTAACAGGATGTGCCATAGATTCATTTATTATTAGAGTGTGTAGTAGCTATCACGCATAGAGTAGGGTGTTTTGTATGTGTAGACATATTATCTAGTGTATATTTGAGCTACATTTTAAATATGCACACATCATTAAGACATATTTACAATATAAATCGATTATTTTCAATGTTACCACCTCTTCTTAAGACTCACTTCAAACGTTCTCTGCCTAAATTGCTGAAGAATATTTAGATGTGTTGCTTGTCAGTGTTTAAATTTTGAGGTTTCGTTGATTTGGGAACTATGAAACGGGTTCAGCTACTTTCATTATAGAGGGTGGCACGAAAAATGCGTATAGCGAAAGGTGTGTGCAGCGAAATATGAGTACATGAGGAAACAATAACAATTGACGAGGGTAAGTAGTAAATTTAACAAGCGAAAAAACGACAACCAGACTCCAGTTGTCAACCCAGGTCATCTACCCCTAAACTATTTGCTAATAACTTTCAAGGTTTTGGATTTTTCCAGACTAAATGGGTGAAAAAGGGTATCCACTTTGTCAGTGATCACTTCGATTTTAACTGTCTTGGTGATAAGTTCGATTTAATCAAAAGAGACTTATCAAAAGAGGCTGAAACTTCGACTCTTATGCACATGAAACTGGATTTACACTTAGAAGGAAAAAAGAAAAACAAAGTATATTAAATCGGACAAAAGATTTGGAAAAAAAAATTACAAAAATACCTAGAAACTAGAAACTAATGTCTAATTAAGATCTCTTTCCTACATTTAAAAATTGGATTAGATTAGACACAAGAATTCAGATGGTAAGATCAATTAAATTGGTCTAGTTGTAATATAGAATAAAATTTTAAAAAAAAAGGTTTAATGAAAACAAAATTAAAAGTATAAAACAAAGAAGAAAATACTGAGGCTGCAAGCTGATTATGAACACGCCAAAATAATAGCACAAGATATCTCTATCATTTTGCCAGTCCAAACCATGGAAAAGTGTGATGGTAATCAGGTTTAATAGATTCAGTTTTAAAGGATTTCAACCCCGAGAAACTAAACTCTTTTAAATTTAGCTCTTTTAAATGAGCAAAACTCATTTATGTAGCTCAATTATTAAGATCTGTGTTCACCTAAACGCTGTACGCATTTTTCGCCTGTCACAATGTTCTGACGTCATAGCTTACAATCGTCATCTGTCAAAACTTGATCTTGTACGCAACTTTCGCAATATTCCTGGTGTACGCATATTTCGCGTATCCTTACAAAGTAGCTAGTTGAGGAATAACAAATAAATTACTTTACTAAGCTCAGTTATACAAACTTAGGTTCAAAGTTTGTCTTTGTATTATATTCATATTGCTTTCTAGAGAAGCTAAACAGGCTGTTATAGTGTTGGGTAAGGCTTTACTAACCTGCTGCCTGTATATTTCCTTATTTTCTGCTGCTTCGCCATTATCTCTGCTTGTCGAAGTGCCAGCAGTTCTGTTTCATCTTTCTCCTTCTCCTCGACGCTTCTCTGAACTGCCGATGAGGCCAGCACATTCGGTTGTTGTTCTCTTAACATTAGTGTAACTATCTGTAAACAGAAATATGAAATTAATTTAAAAGCTCTAAATTTATTTAATTAAGAAAAAAATTGATATATATATATTTCAACAAATATCTGGATAGTTACAGGAAAAGAAACTAATAATTTATTTTTAATAGCACATAGTATATATATAGACTGGTTTTGTCTCCATCCTCGGGCATACTGAACAGGGTTTTTGTGGACTGCGAGCTGCGTGGATTTGCCGTTGACCTTGGTGTACCGTTAAGTTCTATTTTTAGATTCACTGCAGTGTGCGAGTTTTTAACGTTTGTTTTGGGGTTAATATATGTATAATATATATATATATATATATACGTAAAATATGTTTTCTTGTATAATAATCAAAAACAACTAAGGTATTCAAATACAAGAGTTATTAATATTCTTAATATATATTAATATTATAATTAAAAGAAGTAACGATATTCAAAGCTTTTCGTTCATAAATTATTGTATTATTCATTCCTGATGATGTTGGTACTTACTGTTTATCAACGAAAAGCTTATATATATATATATATATATATATATATATATATATATATAATTACGATGAATAGTTACTATTTGGAATACATCCGTTCTGCAGTGCATAAATTCGGAGTTCCGACGTTTCGCTAGAATATCATCCAGCATTGACGAGGTGAACCCAACAATAGTTGAAGAGCGCGAAGAGCGCGTGAAGAGCGCAGATAACTCTGCTCCTATAAATAGAAAAATGAAGCCACGCCCGTTGACGTCAATCCACACACACCTGATCCAAACAATTACTCACATTCCTTTGCCTTTGTTCATCTTTCTGCCGATAAAATCTATCGATGACAAATGTCCACACTGCGGGCAAATTCAAAGCAGCATTGCGTTTGTTAAGGCTCCCTTGCTTCTCTATTTCGATAGCCTCACGAATAATTCTAGTATTTGGAGTATGTATATATATATATATATATATATATATATATATATATATATATATATATATATATTCCAAATACACCGTTTTATAAAAAGGTCATGGAGATTTTATTACAGTAGAAGCTCTCTTATACGGCATTCTATCATTTGGAGCGTTCAATTAATCGGCACATTTTCGAAACAAAAACAAATCAGTAGGCGACAGTACCCTTCTCTGTTGTTACAAGTTGTGACTCATAGGAAAAAAAGTTTTTGTTGAAAAACTGTCATCTCGTATCAGGCAGTCAGCCATCTGTGATTATTTTAAACATGATTAGTCTTTGTATAGTTAAGTGTACTGGCGCATGTTTCATTTTAATGTTATTTGAACGAAAAAACGTTTTATTTAGCAATAATTGCCTTTTCTTTCTTTCTTGTTTTTTTTTTTTTTTTTTTTGTTATGTGCGCGAGCGTGTGCTTTTATTAATACGTACAAAAACCCAGTAATTGGGTACAAACAAGTATGGAAGGTAAGATTTCAACAGTACATTTAATTTTCCTTCATAGGCAGCATAGTGTTATGTACATTACGAACTCTGTATAGGTTAGGTTCTATTACTTGGGATATTTCGATAACCTGCTGTACAGGCCAACGCCGAGCCGAATATTAGAGCTTTTACTGTATCTATAAATTTATTTAAAATTAATTTAGAAAAGAAACCGTATATTTTGAAAAAAAAATTCAACTGAATATACTTCTCTAATTTAATTTCTAGTGCATTTAATAATTTTACTTTGTTTCTTTTTTTTCAGGCGAAAAACCTATTAAGGTTATCATCGCCTAACTAAAGTTAAGTTTTAAAATAAATATTACATAAATAAAACTAATCAAAATAAAATAAAATAAATGTTTAAAACTAATTGTAACTATCTAAAACTAAAGAACCTAGAATTATACAAAATTTAAATATTATTAAATAGATTAAGGTGGCGTAAGAAGGTGCTTGATTGTGATGGTACTTGACCAGGCACCCAGAGAAATGACACCTCGACACCTCGTAATTGGAGCCTGTGTATAGAGCACAAGATGTCTCTAACTAAAGGGTTCTTAGTGTACATTTCCTGAATGGCCTGGAGAGCAATTTTGGAATCACAACACACAAGATATTTAGATTTTGCAGACGGAATTGATTTTAAAGCTTGGAAAATTGCATAAAGTTCTGCAATAAAAACGCTACATGCTGAGGGTAATCCGTAAGTGAAAGTTTGTCCTTCCATATAAAATGCACAACCTATCCCATTGTCCAGTTTTGAACCGTCTGTGAATATAGTCACAGTATGTTGGTGCGTTAGTTGTACCTGCAAAAACTCCTGACGATAAATAACGTCAGGAGTATTGTGTTTCAGGTACCTGGACACATTTTGGGAAGTCATTTTGGCTTTTGTATTATCCATGGAGGGATGTAGCATGATGTTCGTTCGAATATAGGTGGATGTTCTAAATTTAGATTGCTAAAAATGCGCAACGTTCTTATTCCGAAGGGAGCAGTTGAAAGTTGACGCACATTGTACCGATCCTCGAGGTAGTTATCAAAAACTGCTTTGAATGCCGGATGTTTAGGTTTACTTCGAAGACCAGTGTAATATGAAATTTGTAGCATTTGACGTCGCATTGAGAGAGATGGTTCTCCAGCTTCAACTAGAAGGCTGGAGATTGGCCTTGATCTAAAAGCACCAGTAGAAAGTCTAAGGCCAGCGTGATGTATTGAATCCAGGAGTTTCAGAACCGTAGGTTGAGCAGATGAATAGGCTATACAGCCGTAATCTATGCGCGATCATACAACGGCGAGATAGAAACGGAGCATACAGGTTCTGTCTGCTCCCCAATTTGTGCCACTTAGAACTCTCAACATATCCAATATCTTGCTGCACCGAGTCCTCAAATTACGCACATGCGGATTCCATGAAAGTCTTTTATCCAATAAAAGACCCAAAAATCTCACATTATCCGCGGTCTGAAGCCGCGTACCATCAAGATAAAGAAAAGGTTCCTGGTGTTGCCTGCGACGACTAAACGCTATACACTGGGTCTTCGAAGTCGAAAACTTGAAGCCCGTAGATTTGGTCCATTCTTGCAATTTATTAATGACTAATTGTAAGGATCTTTCCGCTGTTGCCATACTTCTAGCAGCCACATATATACAAAAATCGTCTACAAACAGGGAACAGCGGACCGGTGATTGTACGTTTGAAGTGACGCTGTTAATGGCAACAGCAAACAGCGTCACACTCAAAACGCCACCCTGTGGTACACCATTCTCTAGTTCGCAACGATCAGAATATATGCCTCCTAGACGTACACGAAAAGTCCTGTTATGCAAATAATTTTGTATAAAAGCAAGAATGTTACCTTGTATACCCCATGATTTCAATACGTTCAAAATTCCTCTTCTCCATGCCATGTCATATGCCTTCTCAAGGTCAAAGAAAACCGCTACCAGTGTTTGTCGTAAGATGAAGGCATTCTGTATAGCTGACTCCAACAAAACCAATTGGTCAACTGATGAACGTCCATGTCTGGAACCACGCTGAACGTTAGAAAGAAGTTTGTTTGTTTCTAGATGCAGACAAGACGACGGTTGACCATCTTCTCCAGTAGTTTGCATAGGCAGCTGGTCAGAGATGGGTCTGTAACTACTGGGATTAGTTTTGTCCTTTCCTTGTTTTAGAAGAGGAATTATTGTTGCTTCTAACCATGCATCGGGAAAACCGTGCTCCCCAAATATACGGTTGTATATCCGAAGGAGAACTAGTTTTGCCGACGGTTGTAGATTTTTAATCATGGAGTATACAATATCATCCGGGCCTGGAGCAGAATCCTTCGTTGAATTTTACTTTATATCATGCACTAAGGGGTACTTGAAGGAAGTCAGTGAGTATTATTTGAACCTACGTGTAATTTGAGCAGTAATGTTTTTCTGATAACGGTTAGTATCCGTGTTGACGCATTTTACGTATAAGTACGGGAGTGTATGCGCATGTACAGTTTGCAAGATTCCTTTGCCTAGACTACATTATAACAGAAATATAAAGATAGGTTCAATTTTCAGAAACATTAAAGTAAGATTAATTTTAACAATTGTATGCTATATTTTTTTATTACATGCCGTTTTACAACTATAAATAATATAATGTTGTTACTATTATATGAATTTAATATATTATTTAATATAATAATTATTACTTAATAATATAATATTATTAGTAAAATATTTTCCTTATAATTTTGTGTTTTGTACACAAGCGGAAAATACAGATTATTCATTTTTTTTCTTTGAAAACGTGAGATCTATAACTGCTTGTAATTTCGTGTACCTGTTTGTAGTTTTCAACTGATTATATTCTGAAGTTGCTTGATGTAATCATCTTGAATTCACTGGTTAAACTATATTTAAAACATACTTAACTAATACGTAAAACGTGAATACGTAATGGCTTACTTGCTGACGCGTTTCAAAACATTCGTTCTATTTACGAACCTAACCCTCTACTGGCGGCATCGGTTTGGTACAAAGCCTGTATTTATGACTGTGGGATGGTGTGCCAATGTAATAGCTGGGACAATCTTACATACCGGCTAAACCAGCAGGTCATTCTATACACGCTTCGAAGAACACATTACCCAAAAAAATCAAACTAACCCAAAATCCAGCTACGAAAAATACCTAAAAAACACGCAACACGCACACACGTGCATACATACTAATTTTAATGTTCTGCACATATTAAAACAAAGTAAAAAACTCACAACTCTAGAAAAATACTAGATATACAAACACTGTGCAACAGATAAAGAAAACATATTAAATGATCACACACATTTTAAAGCCTACAGCCTTTCCTATTACATGACACACAACCAAAATAACCCACCCCATTCTACAGTCATAAATCCATCCCATTACAGGCTTTGTACCTAACCGATACCGTCAGTAGAGGCTTTGCTTTGTAAAAGGAATGAATGTTTTGAAACGCGTCAGCAAGTAAGCCATTACGAATTCACTTAGGTACTTTTTAAATATTGATTATATTCCGTTTAATAATACGTTTCAAACTTTTTAAATGTATTTTGAGTTATTAATTTAATTTGTATCAACATTAAAACCTATTATTTTAAAATTGTGTACTTTTCAAAACCGATTTCAATAATAAAATCCGTAATATTGATTTTTATCCATAATATTCATTTTTGTTGCAAAAAAACACTAGCAAAAACGTTCCGCAGATAATTACTAGGGAAGAGAGGAAAGCGGAAGGAATTTATAATAAATGGAAAGAAGAGGATTTAACTAATGCGTTACAGGCTGTTGAAAATGGGATGGGCATTAATATTGCTGCGAAAGAATTTGGAATTCCTAAATCCATATTAAAGGGAAGGATTAAGCAAAAAGGATCAACATAATAGTCCATGACCTTCACAGATTAATGAAGGACTGGTCACACATGTAGTAGAATGAATGTTATTAATTTTTGGGTAAGAAACTGAATATTTATAATGAATATTTTTTTAAAACCTGAGTTTTAAAATGCCGGCTCTCTACGAAAGAAATTGGTTCGATAAGGTTTTATAAAGCATTGTCCAAAGCTAGGTGTCAGACAACGTGAAACAATGCTCTAAACAAGGGCATGAGTTAATTTACTAATAATTCATATTTTGTCAAAAGAAAATAATAGACAAGAACAAAATTAAAGCATCTAAAATAATTAATATAGATGATACCTCTCATGCTGTTGTCTAACCCTGAGCAAATCAATGCTAAACAAATACAAACAACAAAAACCTTTAAGCAAATTCCTACTTAGGTCAAGAAAGAAAATTTGTTATAAAATAATTACAATTGATATAAATATGTATATAGAATCACAATATAGGGCGAAAAAATAGAAAATTTAAAAATTATTATAATTATTTATTTTAATTTAATTATTAAATTAATATTTGAAAAAAACTGTATCAAGTGTCATCCACGTCAAGATTTGAAAAAAATAAATTTGATCTTGAGTGGATAAATAAAAAATATTTTTGACGATTGTAAATTTGAACAATATATATATATATATATATATATATATATATATATATATATATACAATATATATATATATATATATATATATATATATATATATATATATATTGTATATATATATATATATATATTTGTAAATATATATATATTTGAATATATATATATATATATATATATATATATATATATATATATATATATAAAAGAAATAAAACAATTTACAAATACAAGAATAATTTATTGAATTTACAATTCAATAAATTATTCTTGTATTTGTAAATTGTTTTATTTCTTTATTAATACACAAGAATACATATTATAGTATTTATATATATTTGCGCGCGCGCGCGTTTGTGTGTGTGTGTGTGTGTGTGTGTGTGTGTGTGTAGTGTGAACTAATAGTAGGATTATATGAAGGGGTAAAAATGGGATTGGTGTGTAGGCAATGCACTTTTTCAGTCACTTTCCCCGCCCATGTGACACTCCATCGGGAACAATCGTACCAGGTCAAAGAAAAATGGGATTGGTGTGTAGGCAATGCACTTTTCCAGTCACTTCTCCCGCCCATGTGACACTCCATCGGGAACAATCGTACCAGAACAAAGAAAAATGGGATTGGTGTGTAGACAATGCACTTTTCCAGTCACTTTACCCGCCCATGTGAGACTCCATCGGGAACAATCGTACCAGGACAAAGAAAAATGGGAAGGATTTTACTCACTAGTTGGGTTTCTAACGTTAACCTGTGTCTTGAGGAAAAAATGTCAAAATTTCCAAAATTTCAAAAGTAGGTCTACATGTAATAGTCTATTAATAATTATGGGCCCTAAGCTGTAATAACAAATTTGGACTTTCTGTATTTTTAAATTGAAATGTCAGGCAATGTACACAAAAATCCTCCGTTGCGCAAATTCGTCCACTTAAAAGTTCAGAAATTTTAAAAGATTTCGTAAAGTTACTGTATAGTGTCTTCATTAGCCTAAACCTGTATACTATCTACGTATTATTATTTTACAGAACGTATAAAAAAATATGTAATACTCCTTGAAAACTTCAGTCAGCTTTTAGATTTTTTAGCATAAGAAAATATCTCGAGATAATATTTTTTTAAGAAAAATGCACTCTTTTTGTAAAAAAATAACAATTTAAAAATACTGCAATAAAAATTTTGGCAAAATCCTTAATACCACAACAATAACCATTATTACAAGTTAACCTTATGAACTCTTATTTATATTTCGATGACAATGTCACCATCACCAGAGGATCATATTACAGAATTATAATCTAGGATTCAATAAGGTCAGGCTAGTTTATACATTATTCTATTCTAAATTGCAATTTTGTAATAAGATCGTCTGATGAGGTTGAGGTTGATGATGATGATGATGATGATGATGATAATGATGATATGGTCATGGAAATGTGCATAAGGGTTTAATCTTAGTTAACTTGTACTATTAGTTATTTTTTATTATTTTTGTGGCATTGGAATTTTTGCCAAAATTTCTATTGTAATATATTGTACCACTGTACTCTTGATATAGTATAAAACAAAAATATGTTAATTTCGTACTTACAAAAAAAACACATTTGCAAAACCATCTTTAACAATAGGCCTACTTGAGTTGAAAATGTAGTAATTATTAATAAAAACAAAATTTTGTTTCCTCCAGTCAGAGGCCTACATTTACGCTAGAAGAGTAAAACCATACGCCAGTGTTATTAAATTGTAATATGTAAGCAAACTTTTTACCATCCATCGTACAACTTCACTGATTTAGACCCAAGCTTTTACAAACACCACACACAATTCAATTAGTTTTCAGTTTTTAATAGCAAGTCTACTTTTGACAACAAAACTTTCTAGATTCGTTATTGGCCAAAACATCTTTGCCTTTTAATACAATTCCTTGGGAAAGTTAGGCAATCCCATAGCAAGAAAAAAGTTTATAAAATGAAGTTAATTATGATTTAATTAGAGCTTGGCTCCTTACAAACTTGTAAGATTTTAAAATAAGCAGACATCAACTTTAATGTTCCAATTAAAACATATAACGTAATTAAATATGCAAAATTACGTACTTTTTCACATTTTTAATTTTTACATTTTGTATTATATATGGTATAACTAAACACGCTTTATTTTTAAATAATGTTTGTAACTTTTAAAAGCATCTTCCATTTATATAATTCCGTAAGCCGAATTTTGAGAGAAAAATTGTGCCAGCTTGGAAGGTCGTACAGACCTGGGAGATGGCTCAAATTAAAGGCATTGACACGAAGGAGAGGGGGAAAATATAGATTTTTCTCAATTTAACACATTTATAGGGTTTTGAGGATATTAAAGTTACCAAAAATCCCCATAAGAAATACATTGCAATGAAAAACAGCTGAGTATGATTTTCAAATAATTCAGCTGAGCAACAGATGTACAAATATTATACTAAAACCCGCTGAATAAAAATACTTTAACAGTATTAAAGGTTAATTAGAAATATGAACTTGGGATGAGGTTTAGCTAATGGAGTACGACTTATCCTGCTATATATGTTTAAACATTGTATTAAATTAGAATTAAATGTTTCTAGAAAAGGAAACATCATATTTTTACCAAATATTAAATTAATATCAACAGATCCTAACATTTCATTTCAAACGAAAAGAAACTAATTTCCTTTAAGACTAACATTTTCAATAACTATAAGTAAGGCTTCAAACTACTAAACCTGTGTTTACAGATGATCAACTTTATATTGCACTAAGTCGAGTAAATTCTCAAGATGGATTAAATATACATATTGATAATACGATTGGTCAAAAAATTAAATTAAAACACATTCACAAAAATATAGTTTATGAGGAAATTTTGTTATGAAACTTTTGAATTACAATAAATTAATTTGTATTAAAAAAAAATTATCATACACAAGTTTAAAATTTGTTTCAATATAAATAGGGGAATTTGCCACTACAAGCCCCTAGTTTACTTATAATTCTTTTTAAAGTAGCGCTTATAGTGTTATTTCTTAAGAGCTTCAGTTTCGGAGAAGTTTCAAGTCTGTGCGAACGTGGTTTAGGTTTACTTTGAATGTAAGCCAAATAAATGAATAGACGTACAAATTAATTCAATTAACACCTCAGTCAGTTACAGTCCGAGGCGAGTATAATGCATTTCCCCAGAACGACCACCATACAAACCTACTCCTTCACAATACGTCTATAATATTACTCCGGTAGCTCTGAAATACAGGAACAACCCTTAAGCAATAACTTAGAACCCACCATTTTTTGACATCAATTTAGTATTAATCGTCGGCTATGGATGGTGAGTATCGAGATGAAATAAAATCACAATTAAAATAATGAAACAATATTGACAAGTAATTCGACTGATTGAATCCCTAATCCAGCTATTGAGCACAGGTGCAAGTTATAATACATCTGTTGGAAATTTATGCCACTTAGTATACATTAGGAGGTTAGTCTAGTTTGTAAATTATTGTATTCCAAATTGTAATTTGGTAATAAGACCCTCTGACGATAATATTTCAGAAAATTTTGGTTAAAATAGAAACGGTGACGTGTTTGTCTTTGCAGTGGTCTCCCACTCTCTCTGCATCGCAGTTATTCGCTGACTACCTGCAGCAGGTGTGTTTGTCTTTGCAGTGGTCTCCCACTCTCTCTCCGCATCGCAGATGTTCGCGGACTACCTGCAGCAGGCGTGTTTGTTTTTGCAGTGGTCTCACACTCTCTCTCCGCATCGCAGTTGTTCACGGACTACTTGCAGCAGGCGTGTTTGTCTTTCCAGTGGTTATCCACTCGTTCACCGCATCGCAGTTGTTCGCGAATTACCTGCTGTAGACGTGTTTGTCTGTGTAATGGTCTCCTACTCTCTCTCCGCATCGCAGATGTTCACGGACTACCTGCAGCAGGCGCGTTTGTCTTTGCAGTGGACTCCCACTCTCTCTCCGCATCGCAGTTATTCGCGGACTACCTGCAGCAGGCGTGTTTGTCTTTGCAGTGGTCTCCCCTTCCCTCTGCCCACCGCAGTTATTCGCGGACTACCTGTAGCAGGCGTGTTTGTCTTTGCAGTGGTCTCCCCTTCCCTCTGCCCACCGCAGTTATTCGCGGACTACCTGTAGCAGGCGTGTTTGTCTTTGCAGTGGTCTCCCACTCTCTCACCGCATCGCAGTTGTTCGCGAATTACCTGCTGTAGGCGTGTTTTTTCTGTGTAATGATCTCCTACTCTCTTTCCGCATCGCAGATGTTCGCGGACTACCTGCAGCAGGCGTGTTTGTCTTTGCAGTGGTCTCACACTATTTCTCCGAATCACAATTGTTCGCGGACTACCTGCAGCAGGCGTGTTTGTCTTTGCAGTGGTCTCCCACTTTCTCTCCGCCTCGCAGTTATTCGCGGACTACCTGCAGCAGGCGTGTCTGTCTTCGCAGTGGTCTCCCACTCTCTCCGCATCGCAGATGTTCGCGGACTACTTGCAGCAGGTGTGTTTGTCTTTGCAGTGGTTTCCCTCTCTCTCTCCGCATCGCATTTGTTCGCGAATTACCTGCTGCAGGCCTGTTTGTCTGTGCAGTGGTCTCCCACTCTATCTTCCCGCATCGCAGTTGTTCGCGGACTACCCAGAGCAGGCGTGTTTGATTATGACAAAACTATTACACCTTGTAGACTTCAATCGCATGGATCTATAAATTATAATATAGCCAATGGTGACTAATGAATAAGTACACTAATTAAAAACGACAAAAATTTAATTGGTATTTTCAGGAAACTGGATATTTTTAAAAAGATAATTGTGAATAATCGTTCATTCAAGCTCAAGATGATTTCAAGATAAATTCCAAAATAATGATTCGTTATATTTGTGCTATTGGACAATCCTCTGTGAAGGTAGTGTAGGCGAAGGGCCAACTTTATTGGAATGCTGAGTTATTGTCTCAGTGCTGTTGTATATAGTCGGCTCACGTTCGTCGTCAGGTGACCAACTCTTTCGCATCGGCCTGTTATTTTGCTTGCGAGTACGTCCACCATGGCTTCTATCTAAGCTAGTTATTCATTGACTAACCAGATAAAGGAGTTGCGGGTAATCATGAGATGTTGGACAATCCTCTGCGAAGGTAGTGTAGGCGAAGGGCCAACTTTATTGGAATGCTGAGTTATTGTCTCAGTGCTGTTGTATATAGTCGGCTCACGTTCGTCGTCAGGTGACCAACTCTTTCGCATCGGCCTGTTATTTTGCTTGCGAGTACGTCCACCATGGCTTCTATCTAAGCTAGTTATTCATTGACTAACCAGATAAAGGAGTTGCGGGTAATCATGAGATGTTGGACAATTAACGACTTTAGAAATTAAAAGAAACAAACCTACACTTTTAAACTTCGTGTTTCCTTATAGAATTTAAAGAAAACTTTGCATAGGCTTACAAGATTTATATAACATTTTACCGTAAAATTATCTCGTATAAAGTAATTATAAAATGTAATTATCGATTATCATTAAACAAATGTCATGCTGAAAGTTAATAACGACGATCGTGCCCTAATATATTATATATTAGATATTAATATTATTATATTATTCTAATATTATATTAATATATTATTCTAATATTATATAAGAATATAATATTCTTATATTATAGATGTCACAATTTCAATGCCAGACTAAACTTACACTTATCTATATCAAATTAAAGATTAAACGAAATGTTTAGTGCTCATAATTTGGTTAAATAATGTCTAGATAATTTTATTATAATTATATGATGACGTTACCTCCAAAATGTGCAGATAAAACTGTTGCTCGTTGTCTGAACTGGCGATGTATAGAAACATGTCCACCATTCCTGCCTGATGTAATGCCCATAGCACCTGCAATAAAAATGTAAAGCACTTGATTTAGCTTCCTCAAGAGTTTTAGAAACATTGTAATTGTAATTAATACATTAATGCCTGAAAATAATTTAGAAGGTTGCTATTTTGCTGAGTTACATTATAATTTGAAAATATAACATAAATGCATTTCTAAAATTTCAGAGGAAGGAAAAAGAACTAGTTTGTGAGCTATGCTGTTGTCTGTAGGCCATGCAGAGCACTTTGAAATCTTTAATCCAAATAAACAAAACCCCGTTTATGTTTTATCTGCATCTCCTAAAACTACACGTACCACATTTATTTGAATGCATCTCTATTATCCTAAAACTACACGTACCATAACTATTTAAATGCATCTCTATTATCCTAAAACTATACGTACCATAACTATTTAAATGCATCTCTATTATCCTAAAACTACACGCACCATAACTATTTAAATGCATCTCTATTATCCTAAAACTATACGTACCATAACTATTTAAATGCATCTCTATTATCCTAAAACTACACGTACCATAACTATTTAAATGCATCTCTATTATCCTAAAACTACACGCACCATAACTATTTAAATGCATCTCTATTATCCTAAAACAATTCGTACCATAACTATTTAGATGCATCTCTATTATCCTAAAACTACACGTACCATAACTATTTAAATGCATCTCTATTATTCTAAAACTACACGTACCATAACTATTTAAATGTATCTCTATTATCCTAAAACTACACGTACCATAACTATTTAAATGTATCTCTATTATCCTAAAACTACACGTACCATAACTATTTAAATGCATCTCTATTATTCTAAAACTACACGTACCATAACTATTTAAATGCATCTCTATTATCCTAAAACTACACGTACCATAACTATTTAAATGCATCTCTATTATCCTAAAACTACACGTACCATAACTATTTAAATGCATCTCTATTATCCTAAAACTACACGTACCATAACTATTTAAATGCATCTCTATTATCCTAAAACTACACGTACCATAACTATTTAAATGCATCTCTATTATCCTAAAACTACACGTACCATAACTATTTAAATGCATCTCTATTATCCTAAAACAATTCGTACCATAACTATTTAAATGCATCTCTATTATCCTAAAACTACACGTACCATAACTATTTAAATGCATCTCTATTATTCTAAAACTACACGTACCATAACTATTTAAATGTATCTCTATTAGCCTCTATGTTACTAAAACTATACGTACCCTAAATATTTAACTGCGCCTCTATGTTACTAAAACTATACGTACCCTAAATATTTAACTGCGCCTCTATGTTACTAAAACTATACGTATCCTAAATATTTATCTGCACCTCTATTTTACTGAAACTATACGCACCCTAAATATTTAACTGCACCTCTATTTTACTGAAACTATACGTACCCTAAATATTTAACTGCACCTCTATTTTATTAAAACTATACGTACCCTAAATATTTAACTGCACCTCTATTTTACTGAAACTATACGTAAACTAACTATTTAATTGCAACTCTATTTTACTAAAACTACTCGTACCCTAACTATTTAATTTCATCACTATTATACTGAAACTATTTGCACACTAAATATTTAGATGCACCACTATTTTACTAAGACTACTCGTACCCTAACTATTTAATTGCATCACTATTTTACTAAAACTATACGCACACTAAATATTTAGATGCACCACTATTTTACTGAAACTATACGTAAACTAACTATTTAATTGCAACTCTATTTTACTAAAACTATACGCACACTAACTATTTAATTTCATCACTATTATACTGAAACTATTTGCACACTAAATATTTAGATGCACCACTATTTTACTAAGACTACTTGTACCCTAACTATTTAATTGCATCACTATTTTACTAAAACTATACGCACACTAAATATTTAGATGCACCACTATTTTACTGAAACTATACGTAAACTAACTATTTAATTGCAACTCTATTTTACTAAAACTACTCGTACCCTAACTATTTAATTTCATCACTATTATACTGAAACTATTTGCACACTAAATATTTAGATGCACCACTATTTTACTAAGACTACTCGTACCCTAACTATTTAATTGCATCACTATTTTACTAAAACTATACGCACACTAAATATTTAGATGCACCACTATTTTACTGAAACTATACGTAAACTAACTATTTAATTGCAACTCTATTTTACTAAAACTATACGCACACTAACTATTTAATTTCATCACTATTATACTGAAACTATTTGCACACTAAATATTTAGATGCACCACTATTTTACTAAGACTACTCGTACCCTAACTATTTAATTGCATCACTATTTTACTAAAACTATACGCACACTAAATATTTAGATGCACCACTATTTTACTGAAACTATACGTAAACTAACTATTTAATTGCAACTCTATTTTACTAAAACTATACGCACACTAACTATTTAATTTCATCACTATTATACTGAAACTATTTGCACACTAAATATTTAGATGCACCACTATTTTACTAAGACTACTGTACCCTAACTATTTAATTGCATCACTATTTTACTAAAACTATACGCACACTAAATATTTAGATGCACCACTATTTTACTGAAACTATACGTAAACTAACTATTTAATTGCAACTCTATTTTACTAAAACTACTCGTACCCTAACTATTTAATTTCATCACTATTATACTGAAACTATTTGCACACTAAATATTTAGATGCACCACTATTTTACTAAGACTACTCGTACCCTAACTATTTAATTGCATCACTATTTTACTAAAACTATACGCACACTAAATATTTAGATGCATTACTATTTTACTGAAACTATACGTAAACTAACTATTTAATTGCAACTCTATTTTACTAAAACTATACGCACACTAACTATTTAATTTCATCACTATTATACTGAAACTATTTGCACACTAAATATTTAGATGCACCACTATTTTACTAAGACTACTCGTACCCTAACTATTTAATTGCATCACTATTTTACTAAAACTATACGCACACTAAATATTTAGATGCACCACTATTTTACTGAAACTATACGTAAACTAACTATTTAATTGCAACTCTATTTTACTAAAACTACTCGTACCCTAACTATTTAATTTCATCACTATTATACTGAAACTATTTGCACACTAAATATTTAGATGCACCACTATTTTACTAAGACTACTCGTACCCTAACTATTTAATTGCATCACTATTTTACTAAAACTATACGCACACTAAATATTTAGATGCACCACTATTTTACTGAAACTATACGTAAACTAACTATTTAATTGCAACTCTATTTTACTAAAACTACTCGTACCCTAACTATTTAATTTCATCACTATTATACTGAAACTATTTGCACACTAAATATTTAGATGCACCACTATTTTACTAAGACTACTCGTACCCTAACTATTTAATTGCATCACTATTTTACTAAAACTGTACGCACACTAAATATTTAGCTGCACCACTATTTTACTAAGACTACTCGTACCCTAACTATTTAATTGCATCACTATTTTACTAAAACTATACGTTGCCTAACTATTTAATTGCATCACTATTTTACAAAAACTACACGTACCCTAACTATTTAATAGCATCACTATTTTACTAAAACTATACGTACACCAAATATTTAGCTGCACCACTATTTTACAAAAACTACTCGTACCCTAACTATTTAATAGCATCACTATTTTACTAAAACTATACGTACACTAAATATTTAATTGCATCACTGTTTTACTAAAACTATACGTACACTAAATATACCTACGCCTCAATTTCACTAAAACTACACTTACCCTAAATATTCAAATGCATCTATATTTTACTAAAACTACACGTATTTTAACTATTTACCTATATCTCTATTTTAACCCTGGAATACCAACACTCTTTATAAAGTTTTCCAAACCTTCGTCCTTCCGATTGTTTCAGACTTTGTTGAAAAAAACGAATAAATGGAAATAATGACACGTATAAAATGTATAACTTTGATATGTTCAGAGTTTTTTTTATGTTTATGGCAACACATGTTTTTATTTCTTAAAACTACGATCGTATTTTACACTTAGGTACTTACATTTACAAACGTAACCTAACATATGACTATTTACATCTTTTTATAACTTTTTATATTACGCTATATGAAAGGAAGTAAACGTCCTAAATATTAATAATAACGAAAGAGAGTACAAATTATTGATAGATTAGTATTTATATAGAAATAAAATGAAAACACGTTTTTTAAAAGGAGACATTAAGTAAAAACCTGTCACTCAATGTTTTACAAGTTTTTTCCTTAGTCCAAGATTCTTACAAAAAAGCACAAAATTATAAAGAGATGTTTCATTTTTCGAACAATCCTTACATGAAAGGATTGCACACTAATAGCACTATACAGAATATACTACTCCTGAGAAATAGGAGTAGAAGAAACAAGCGCCCAACCAAAAAATAAGCTTGTCTTTGTAACAATGTTTCTGGTGTCAGAATTTGCAAACAAAATATGCTGTATATAGGCCTTTTACTGTAATAGGCTGTATAGGCTTAATTAATCTTAAAACGCTCGTTGTAGTGTTACATGTTATTTAAACGTAATAGGAAAACGTGTCCTTCTGTTTCCTCTAAGTCTGCAAGAAAATAATTACGAAGTAAAATTAAAATACCAAATTTCCAACTCACAGAGAACATTTATAACTGGGAAACACATTTATAAATAACATTTTCAAATTCAAAGTTGCTGGCGACAAAATCTGTACTAGTACGTGTTCTGGTTGTCCGTGATTGGTCAAAGGGATACAAGCAAATCACTAAAGCATGAGAATGAAAACACTCGTCAAAGCCGGCATTTTGTTTTTTCGGTCTTCTTTGCAATTTTCTATTTGCGTTAGGTTTTTGTTCAGATTATTCTTGTTACAGTTTGTTTTGGATATTTTCTATTTTATCAATAAACGTGAATATGATAAATAATAACATACCTCAGTGGAAAATTTCAAACCTAAATATTTTCAAGAGCCAAAATGTGACTGATATTTAATGAAACAATTTCTTTTACTATTTCCGAACAAACACTGGTAAATTTATAATGGCACAAAACACCTACTAACAACAATTTTATTTATTGTGGTTAGAAGGAGTTTTGTATTACCTACAGTGCGTGAGGTGTAACCATGTCTCTGACCTTGAGATCGCTAGGCTGGACTGGGCTACAGTGAGGGGTCAAAAACCAACACTTCAGAAAACACCAGTGTCGTCTTTAAAGTGTTCTAATTAACTAAATGATAATGTTGTAATAGTTTGATGTAGACATGATCTTTAAATGTGTTGCTCTGCTTCTGCAAAGAAAGAGACGCGATTACGAAAGATACGATATGTGTATTGTATAATGTTTTCAGTTAGGCTAGTAGTCAAATGCTAGAGCAGAGCGAAGGACACCGTTACACCTCACGCACTGTAATTCAGTTTTTCTTTTCAAATTTAAAATGTCTGTTTATAGTTTGTTGACAGTTTAGTTCAACACATTTAGAATACGAGTAATACAAAACGCATCATTGGAATATTTGTATTATTTGAATTAGTTAAGGTTGTGTGTTTATGCTCACAACATCAACCAGCGAAAACGTTAGTAGAATTAATTGAAGGCTATTTAACAATACAATCATCTCCAATACAAACGTAATATTTCTTTTGTTTTCAAGTTATAAGATATTCATTAGTAATAACATTCGAAATATTAAAGCTTTATGAAATACCCTTTAGAATTATTACAAAGTAGGAAACTTTTCAATACAGTTTCCCTTCATGTCGGGGAAAAGGTTAATAATCTTTATAAACATCCAATATTCAGTCAGCGCGGTGAATGCTTTAGAAACCAAGTACGAAAAAATATGCAGTAAAAACAAAAACACCAAGGTAATAACAGGCCATTCATGGTGCCGTTATACAAGACGCCGCCGTCGCGAAGTTTTAGAAACACGCCCTTCAAACCTCCATGCAGTATATTTACAGGTGGAATTGTTCTTAGAAAAGTTGCCTTAGAATGAGACCATCATAAGTTGGAGCTTTTCATGCAGGGTCTTTATTTGCTTAGGCTGAAGTTCTGCACAGTTCATTTAGGGCGGAACTGTTGTACGCTTTAGTCTTGAGTTTAAGGGGTTTATTAGGATATTTCTATATTAAGGTTAGTTCTGCTGGTTCTCTGATTACGTCACTAGTATTCATGAAAACCAAGTGATTAAAAATGCCTTTGCCTCCGTAAATCCTGACATTAACAACACTGATAATGAAACTGTAATTGGGTTTTTGTCAGAATAACTTTATTGTTAATTTACTTTTAGATTAAAATACTTCAAAAAAAACTTTACATAAGAATTAATTAAAAACATATACTATTACGTTCTTCCTGCAAAAAAAAGTCACATACAAAATATTTAGTACAAAAAAAAAATATAAAAATAACTCGTGTATGACTATGTACTATATTGTGAACTACACGCTGATATTTTTTTTATAATTTGTGTAAATATTTTTTCACATTTACATTTAAAATAAGGCAAAGAAACAAGCCATAATTATATGTATTAATGCAACTACATTTACCCTTCATTATTGAATAATCCTTAAGATAACATAAGTTATTATAATATAGAATGTTTTTGTGAGTAGGCGTTTTTTCAAAAAATATAAGAACTATTGTTAATGCGAGCTCATTATACGCATATGTACACAATGTTTCAAGGGGAGTTTACAGTCTATATCCGGCAACATTATTATCTGCTTTAAAAACCAAGAACAAACATCTGTTCCCATACCTGCCAAATCAAGCGCATTACGAAAGGCAAGCTTTGCAAACTATACGCCATGCAGTGGCCCAAGTCAAAACACAACAATAAATTTTCTCAACATCCGTATATGGCGAAACATAAGTTTCATGTTCTGCCATTTTTATAACGTGAAAGGACTCTTTAGAACCGAAGGTCTCATAAGATTATTTCAAAAATAGTGATTATTATTGCACGCCTTAGTCACATGTTACATCTAAATACTTAAAATCTTTTTGCACTCAAACTATGAAAACTTAGATTTAATGTATGGGAAATATAATTTTACCGAAATACCGGGACTTAATCATACGACACGCTTTATTACTTTAAATGATATCTATCGATTAGTTTTTTCCGATAGTCGTGCCCATTACTACTTTTCTTTTCCCCGTCCACAAACTTTCCATGTCCTCTCTGCTTATGGGTTTTCTCTAAAGTGAAAATTCAAAACTAAAAGAATAGTTGGAAATTTGTTAGTGACCAGTACCTGTAATGTTAAAAGGTTGTGGAGATTGGTGCAAATCGTTTAATAGGTAGGTTGACAAACCGTAGGTTGTCCTAGATCTAGGACTTCTAATTACCTAGGTAGTTTGACAAACCTTAGGTTGTGCTAGACCTAGGACTTCTATTTACCTAGGTAGTTTGACAAACCTGAGGTTGTGCTAGTCCTAGGACTTCTAATTACCTAGGTAGTTTGACAAACCTTAGGTTGTGCTAGTCCTAGGACTTCTAATTACCTAGGTAGTTTGACAAACCTTAGGTTGTGCTAGACCTAGGACTTCTAATTACCTAGGTAGGTTGACAAACCTTAGGTTGTGCTAGACCTAGGACTTCTAATTACCTAGGTAGTTTGACAAACCTTAGGTTGTGCTAGACCTAGGACTTCTAATTACCTAGGTAGTTTGACAAACCTTAGGTTGTGCTAGACCTAGGACTTCTAATTACCTAGGTAGTTTGACAAACCTTAGGTTGTGCTAGACCTAGGACTTCTAATTACCTAGGTAGTTTGACAAACCTTAGGTTGTGCTAGACCTAGGACTTCTATTTACCTAGGTAGTTTGACAAACCTTAGGTTGTGCTAGTCCTAGGACTTCTAATTACCTAGGTAGTTTGACAAACCTTAGGTTGTGCTAGACCTAGGACTTCTATTTACCTAGGTAGTTTGACAAACCTTAGGTTGTGCTAGTCCTAGGACTTCTAATTACCTAGGTAGTTTGACAAACCTTAGGTTGTGCTAGACCTAGGACTTCCAATTACCTAGGTAGTTTGACAAACCTTAGGTTGTGCTAGACCTAGGACTTCCAATTACCTAGGTAGTTTGACAAACCCTAGGTTGTGCTAGACCTAGGACTTCTAATTACCTAGGTAGGTTGACAAACCTTAAGTTGTGCTAGACCTAGGACTTCTAATTACCTAGGTAGGTTGACAAACCTTAGGTTGTGCTAGACCTAGGACTTCTAATTACCTAGGTAGTTTGACAAACCTTAGGTTGTGCTAGACCTAGGACTTCTAATTACCTAGGTAGTTTGACAAACCTTAGGTTGTCCTAAACCTAGGACTTCTAATTACCTAGGTAGTTTGACAAACCTTAGGTTGTGCTAGACCTAGGACTTCTATTTACCTAGGTAGTTTGACAAACCTTAGGTTGTGCTAGACCTAGGACTTCTAATTACCTAGGTAGTGTGACAAACCTTAGGTTGTGCTAGACCTAGGACTTCTAATTACCTAGGTAGTTTGACAAACCTTAGGTTGTCCTAAACCTAGGACTTCTAATTACCTAGGTAGTTTGACAAACCTTAGGTTGTGCTAGACCTAGGACTTCTAATTACCTAGGTAGTTTGACAAACCATAGGTTGTGCTAGACCTAGGACTTCTAATTACCTAGGTAGTTTGACAAACCTTAGGTTGTCCTAAACCTAGGACTTCTAATTACCTAGGTAGTTTGACAAACCTTAGGTTGTGCTAGACCTAGGACTTCTAATTACCTAGGTAGTTTGACAAACCTTAGGTTGTGCTAGACCTAGGACTTCTAATTACCTAGGTAGTTTGACAAACCTTAGGTTGTCCTAAACCTAGGACTTCTAATTACCTAGGTAGTTTCACAAACCTTAGGTTGTGCTAAACCTAGGACTTCTAATTACCTAGGTAGTTTGACAAACCTTAGGTTGTGCTAGACCTAGGACTTCTAATTACCTAGGTAGTTTGACAAACCTTAGGTTGTCCTAAACCTAGGTCTTCTAATTACCTAGGTAGTTTGACAAACCTTAGGTTGTGCTAGACCTAGGACTTCTAATTACCTAGGTAGTTTGACAAACCTTAGGTTGTGCTAGACCTAGGACTTCTAATTACCTAGGTAGTTTGACAAACCTTAGGTTGTGCTAGACCTAGGACTTCTAATTACCTAGGTAGTTTGACAAACCTTAGGTTGTGCTAGACCTAGGACTTCTAATTACCTAGGTAGTTTGACAAACCTTATGTTGTCCTAAACCTAGGACTTCTAATTACCTAGGTAGTTTGACAAACCTTAGGTTGTGCTAGACCTAGGACTTCTATTTACCTAGGTAGTTTGACAAACCTTAGGTTGTGCTAGTCCTAGGACTTCTAATTACCTAGGTAGTTTGACAAACCTTAGGTTGTGCTAGACCTAGGACTTCTAATTACCTAGGTAGTTTGACAAACCTTAGGTTGTGCTAGACCTAGGACTTCTAATTACCTAGGTAGTTTGACAAACCTTAGGTTGTGCTAGACCTAGGACTTCCAATTACCTAGGTAGTTTGACAAACCCTAGGTTGTGCTAGACCTAGGACTTCTAATTACCTAGGTAGGTTGACAAACCTTAAGTTGTGCTAGACCTAGGACTTCTAATTACCTAGGTAGGTTGACAAACCTTAGGTTGTGCTAGACCTAGGACTTCTAATTACCTAGGTAGTTTGACAAACCTTAGGTTGTGCTAGACCTACGACTTCTAATTACCTAGGTAGTTTGACAAACCTTAGGTTGTCCTAAACCTAGGACTTCTAATTACCTAGGTAGTTTGACAAACCTTAGGTTGTGCTAGACCTAGGACTTCTATTTACCTAGGTAGTTTGACAAACCTTAGGTTGTGCTAGTCCTAGGACTTCTAATTACCTAGGTAGTTTGACAAACCTTAAGTTGTGCTAGACCTAGGACTTCCAATTACCTAGGTAGTTTGACAAACCTTAGGTTGTGCTAGACCTAGGACTTCCAATTACCTAGGTAGTTTGACAAACCCTAGGTTGTGCTAGACCTAGGACTTCTAATTACCTAGGTAGGTTGACAAACCTTAAGTTGTGCTAGACCTAGGACTTCTAATTACCTAGGTAGGTTCACAAACCCTAGGTTGTGCTAGACCTAGGACTTCTAATTACCTAGGTAGGTTGACAAACCTTAAGTTGTGCTAGACCTAGGACTTCTAATTACCTAGGTAGGTTGACAAACCTTAGGTTGTGCTAGACCTAGGACTTCTAATTACCTAGGTAGTTTGACAATCCTTAGGTGGTGTTAGACCTAGGACTTCTAATTACTTAGGTAGTTTGACAAACCTTAGGTTGTCCTAAACCTAGGACTTCTAATTACCTAGGTAGGTTGACCTAGAAGTAGGCCTACTTACTACTATAAACCGAATTAAAGTGCTTTATTTTCATATAACTAATGTGCTTCTTGAAAAGTACTTCATTATTTTATAAAAAAAATTTTACTTATATTAAACTAGCCTATATCAGCATGTTTTGTTTAGATGAAAATGAACACGTTTCAGAGATGTGATAGAATTGACAAGGTCTAAGTTCAATGAGGCACATCACACGACACGGCCGACCTCGAGTAGACAAAAACAAAGCTACTAAAGGCTGTCACTTACATATTGTTATATGTATGTAGCATTGTATGTAGTAGTTCAAGTTGAAGTGGGAACAAAAAACATTAACTATAAGATTTATCTGCCATTGCCTGTTTTTTGAAATTTTAAAAAACTCAAAGTTCTTTTAAAGAAATAATTTATAAATTTAAATATTTAACCAGTATAAAGTAATAAATAAAAAATAAATACAAACGTTCGACATAAAAATTAATTTCCTGTGAAGAAGGTTTAGTAACGAATCAAGCAAGACCAGGATATCTACTGCCTGGCAAGTTTCCTTACAAACGCTCGAGTGCTTAGATAACTCTGGATTATGGGCGACGCTGACAGCCGCAATAATTTTGAAATAAATTAAACTCAGCTTTTATTATTTTATACCTCGCAACTCGAGATCTCAGATGAATGCTTCTTGTTTATTGCTTCTTGCATGTAAATCTGCTCGTGCAAACTGCGGCAATATCATAAATTTTGTTTCTAAACTTTTATAATACGAGCAAAGTATTGTTTTATAAATTGTACACGTATTTTACCCTTAACCCGAATGTTTAGTAATGAATTTTTCAGTTTTCTTCAAAATAATATATGATATTTTTTCTGAAATTTATTTGCATTATATCTTCATTCTTTGGTTTTGCCATTCTATTCGTTACAGGCTTCTTTTTTCAATCTTGTGGCCTCTTGTTTTATTTGACAATCATGTGAATGTTGCTTTTCTATTTATTTACTTATTTTGTCATTTTAAGGCGATTAGCCGGTATGAGTGTTATAGCCTGCGAAGGTAGGAGCAAAAACCCCGTGTTAAAGGATACATAACAGATATTTTGCCATCACGTGTGTAAGCTTATGTACCTGACGTATAGCCCACCTACTCTTTATCGAAGTCATAAATAGATGTCTTACCCATTAAATCTCCTGGTAAATATAAAAGTAATGAAAGGTATATAGAATTAGGAAGAAGTAGGGGAAATGCATAGTGATTTGTGTAGAAATTGGTGAAAATTTCGGGATCGCGTGGAAGGATCGCTTACATGAAGTAGACCTAATGTCCACCGGGATGAAGGAAGGTGTCCGGCAAATCCTTAACGTTTGTGAATAGAGTCAAAGTTGTTACAAAAAATATTTTATGTATTTTTAAAGCGAACAACTTTAAAAAAAAATGTTTCGAACACAAAAAAGTTCTGTAATTGCAATTCTGGATTGAATTTATGAGGTAAACCTTATTTATTTTTTTATTTTAGAAATGCTTAAATATAAACAAGTAATTTTTGTACATTTAGTTTATCTTCAACTTCACTTATTCTTGGAAAGAACCCTAACTTGATAATAAGATGTCCCACTAATAGATAAAATACATTTTGTTAATTTAAATTGGTATAGATAAATAGCCAACGCATTCAAAACTATTCGTAATATTTAAGAGCATTCATAAGTGTTTTTACTATTTATTCCAAAGACTCAATTGTTCATACAGAATGTTTATCGACAACTGTTTAGGGGTTTTAGAACATTTATACGTATTGAAGGGTAACCAGAGTATTTCAGAAGACTAAAACGCGTGTATATTGCAAGGCAATATCACGGATGGGCCGATCCGTTGTACGAGCTTGTAAGAAAAAGTTTAAGATATGGTCGATGAAATTTGGTAGAACTAAAGAAAGGAACAACGATCCCATGTCACTGGGATAGAAGATAATCACACCGAAGCGAAAGTAGACCTGAACTCATCCGGGGTAATTGAGTGATTTCGAGGCAATATAATTTACACTTACTTTCAAACGCAATTCTAATTCTTTCTCAATGAATTTTCATACTTAGAACGTGCAGAACAGAAACCTATATTACTGCATCTTTATTACAGTGGATTTAAATCATTTAAATGGATACTATAAATGTAGGTCCAACATTAAGGACCCATGAACACAGATTTTACTAATCACGAAGAGAAAGTCGTCTCGGTTTAAGAACTAGCTCAAATTTAGTTAAAATCGAAAAAGATAATAATGTTGTAACACAACGCTAATGGCACTGTCAAAAGTATCATCGAAACAGGAGCATATTTACAAGATATAAAATTATGTGTTTTATTAAAACCAAATAATATTAAAATATTAATTAATTTAAACCCTGTTTTAAAAAAATTAAATAACAGGAATAAAATACGTGATAAAAAAAACAAAATTTACAAGACATTTCATAAACTTTTGTAGCTATTCATAAAACTGTAAATACATTCCCTGTAAAGTTTCTTGTTTAAATGCACGCATTAATCATTACGAATGTGAAAACTTTTGTTATTAATTACTCAAAGGAAAACGGAATTACAGTTCTAATTATTTCTTTAAATTTCGAAAGTAAAAATAAAACTGCCATAGCTATTCGCTCAGTGGACGCTCATTCATTATACAAACTGGCAAATATTATTTCTTCGCTTTTTCTTCCTCCCTCATCAAGTACAGATAAATATTACATGAGGAACTAATGTGGTGTGTTTCTATGAAACAATAGGCGTTCCTTTTCGTAGAAATAAAACGATTGGTTTGCGAGCCAAGTATTGTCATTCATTTATTTAGCGGCGACGTTTCGGTAACATTTGTTACCATCTTCAGGCTTTGTTTAATAATTATTTCATGTTTCCATTTTACTAAACGCAAAAAACTATTCCTTCAACATTTATTTAAATTGTGGATATAATAAAATACGTTAAAACTGCGTCTTGAAATTCACTTCAATAAATCTAACACAAAAACCTAACCGACTGTCCCGGTCTTTTTTCACATCCCTGTTATTTTATTATATAGACAGTTTACAAAACATGTTGGGTGAAGTAATTTTGTGTTCATTAAAATGAAAACATGAAATAATTATTAATCAAAGCCACTGAAGATGCCAAGATTTGTTATCAAAACTCGAAACATAACAGATAAATGACAATAATTGACTCGCAAACCAGTGGTTTTATTTCTACAAAATTTAATATTATCGATTGGTAATATGAAGAATAATAGATGTTCCTGTCCCTTTCATTTGGTCTACAATAAGAAAATAAAATTGTTTATGGAATGCTAATGCCCTTACCTTATTTTTAAGTTTTATAGAAAAAAAAGCAATCTGAGTGTTTAAAAAAAAATATATTTCCAAAAAAATTCATCTAGAAACATAAAATATTAATTCTACACCATTTCCCGATTTTGAATAATAACTGAAAATAATCTCTTATAGTATAGATTCTAAGAATTTCCAAAAACAATCTATAATTTGTATTTATTATACAACTATTGTGTTTAATATAAGTGGACTTTTTTTTATTATCCATGAAGGAAAATAGCATGCAGATAATTCAAACAGCATTGACAGTTGTGAGTCATAATGGCAGTTAGTTGTATACCAAATGAAGCAGTTACACATTACTGCATCATAACATTCTTTGAGAAAGTTATGAAAAACCATTTGAACACTAAGTTCGGTTTGCTTATGAAGCCACTAATATATGAAATATGAATCATAGTAAAAGGAGCATTCTCCAATTAAATTTAAAGTTGATTTGAAAGTGCCAAATCATCTAAGAGAAGGGTGACGTAATTATTTAAATGTTTTCAAAAATATACACCAAGCGTGGCGGAATGGGTGTTGCAAGGCGGTCAAAAATCAAAATCATTAAATATAAAATAAAACTAATCTGTGTATTGAGTAAGTTTCAACCTAGAGAGAAAACGTTTCAAGTGAAAGAGAAATTTTAAACTAAAGAGAGTACAATCAAGCGTTCAGCTTGCCCACAAATAAGCTGACTTGCGAAAAGTGTTTCGACTCTTAACACAAAGCGACCCTTAACACAGGCGAGAACCAAAGTGTAAACATATTGTGTCTCTGATAAAAACAATATTTATACTGTAAATAGACATTCCAGCGACAGTTACGTGACTTTTCCAATGTAGCACTGCCTAGGCTCCGATAAAGAACGTGTTTTTATTTGTAAAATCCTGGGTATTTCCTTTCAGTGATGGATTTCTCAAGTTTACAATACGAATTGCAAAGAGTAATTAATTTGAAATTTATTTAATGACTGCAAAGTGTCATTTTTAAAAAATCATTAAATATATAAGAATTTTATTATCGTCTGATAAAGATATTGCTTGAAAAATGTTTAAAAGTATAAAGTCACGCTATTTTCGGTATTGGCACCCTTAGCCCGTGGACATACTGGAGGCAACTGGTGACGACAACGCAACGTAAACTTGAGTTGCTATTAGAAAAGTTGCTAGTCGGTTTACAAGATTGTTCATATAAAGTTGCTAGTTTAGTTGTCAGATGCGTCCTTGTGTATATTTTACGAAAGAAACTACAAAAAAGACAATTCTGTGCAGGCCTACACCTCTATAACGTCATTCATTCGAGACAAAGTCAATATATTGTTGTGCCAATAAAATTTATTTACCCAGACTAATTTCTTAATTATTATCGCATGAGCATTAGTAGTCACGACTACCTTTTAAGTCATGTATTTGAAAACATCAAGAAAAAAGTGCTAATTGGCGAGAACCAATTTCACCTGGAAAAAGATTAACAATAACACTCAGCTAAGTTTATTTGCTCATTTAATATGTATTTCTGTTTATGTATAACTGCAAAACCTAAAATAACATTACATTGCAATGAAATAAAAATTAGTTTTTAAATAAATCAATTTTTATAGTTCAAATGGCGATTTCATATATTTTCAAAAAACAAATTGTTGGTAATCATTCGTCTCGTCTTGAAGTTGTTGGATACACAAATAACCAGCAATGTTTTGTGTTTCTGACATGATGTACCACTATAATAAAAGACTATTCAAAGAAACAGAAACACAAAATATACAAATAAAAATAATAATTATTTAAATACGATATCACTCTTGAGAAACACATACACAACACAACAAATACCGGTGGCAACTGAGAAACTGAACAACGAGTTTACAGCATGTCGTGACCGGAGCAACTCTAGTTTCTGTGTCACTCGCTAGTCGCGTTGCTATCACTTCTCTATGAATATGTGCATTCAACTCTGTATGCTGTGAAAAAACCACTTCAGTTTGCGTATCGTTGCCGTCACTGCAGCCTTCTGTTATATCCTGGCCAGACCTATGCTATACACTTTGTAGAGAAATATGCCATAGAAAGAGGGTGCAGCGGAAAATACAAAATATCCCCAAATAGTATCATTCAGTACTCTAAGTATTTGTTTACTTTTTCATTAATATACTGAGTTTATTTCTACATCTCATAATGTGTTTTCTTCTACATGCAGATTTGTTAGCCAGGATGGGGCTGCAGAATGATAGGTCAACAGCTGTCCATTCACCAGTAGAGGCTGCTAAATGGGTAGGCAAAATTTAGTCCAATTCCGTTCTTACACTCTCCACCAGTTAACCTCGAGAGTTGCTAGTCGAAGATCCCCAAGACAAATGGTGGGCATTAAAATTTCCTACCAATAAGAACGGATTCCTTAGCAACGGATTGATCTGACACCCATTGGTCCTCTCCATTTTTTTACCTGGGATGTTGAGAGACGTCCGAGGCTTAAATCTCTCCGATTCCATATCCACCTGTTCAGGGATGGAGTAGGAGGAAGTTTTGGATTTAGGAGGGATGGTTTACCATGCCCTCCTTTTAAAATATTGGGTTTTTTGCAAATGTTACTGCCGGTGCCGATTTATTTGCTACTGTAGCACGTTTCTCAAAAACCTTGGGGTTATTGCCAGATGGCTTTTTAGCGGAGATACCTGAATCAGTTAACGACACCAAGCCCTCTCGCGGAAGAGCTTGGTAAAAGAGGCAATTAGTCGACGTCGATGCAGGTTCTCTACAATTAAAAACCGGATCGCCTGTGACTATCGACAGTAAACGGAAGTCTTGGTCAGTTAAAGTCTCAATTTTTTTTTTTAGAAGGATAAGTTTTTTCCTCAACCTTTGGTTGAATAGATTTATACATTTTCCTTGCCTCTGAAAAACCAATTCTCTCTTTATCCATAACGCTTAGGATAGCTTTCTCCTTCTTGGCAGTAGAAAGATCGCGCTAGGTGTTCACAACCGCAGTAGGGGCACTTCGGAGAATTGATGCACTCCTTCTCTTCATGACCTTTGACACCACAATGACCGCATACGCCCTGCTTCGAACAAGAAGAACTAAGTGCCCGATACGATGGCACTTCAAATACCTCCGAGGGTTAGCCACATATGGCCTCACTGAGAGCCTCTGGTAGCCTGCATGGATATATTCGGGTAGTTTCGGTTTTCCAAAAATTAAAAAAAAAACGAGGCTGTTGCAACTTAAAAACTGTTGTCTGTCTTCATGATTTGTAAAACGTCTCTTACTGACTGAGAAGCCAGTTCTGATTTAATTTCATCCACAGACACGTTCATAAGATCTCTACATGTAATGACCCCCTTGAAAAGTTCAAGGATATACGGGGAGCCACAGATGCCATGGCATGGTCAAAGAAAGAGGTCATTTTTGAAAGAAAAGAAGTTTGTCTCGGTGGAGGTTGCAACTAGCAGTGTTCCGTTTCTAAGTTTCTTAAAAGAAGCTACAGGACCTCCAGAACAAGCAGTAATAGCCTTGTTAATAAGAAAAAGAATAAATTTCGAAAGATCTTTCCCTTCCTTGGCACTAGAAAATATTAAATACTTTTGTGATGGCAAAGTCTGTGACGTTGCCACCATCAACTTTTTACTCCCTTCGTCAACCTTAGGCTTATCAGGTGAAACCTGACGTGTCCTCTTTAAACTAACTCCTTTGGACGTGTTTTTGTTTTCCATAAAAGTATATTAAGCCAGCCATCGTCTCTGGCGTTACAGGCGAGACTATAGGAACGGGTACTCCCTTCAATTACATTAAGATCATATCCAACCGTCAGAACTATGACGCCTATAACTTTTCTCCTTAGCTCGACTGGATGGGTATCAGTCGAGCACTCGTAATACTGTGCACAGGCTCCGACACCGCGGACATTCCATGACCAAGGGCCGAAGAGGCTTGCAGACCAGTAACCGCGCTTAGGTCTCGGCAAAGCAAGCTTACATCAGCATCCCGGACCAGAGTTTGTCAAGCTCTGGCCTTTCAGCACACCCAACGCGCAACAATTTTGACCAGTCAAAAATCCCTACAAAGAAGATGTCTTCTAATGTGTGAAGATTGTGTTGTGAATAAGGTAGTCTGTAGAAAGTGTAATAAAGTTTATAACAGTGAAGTAAGTGTTGTTACTAGTGTGTATGTTAGGCTGGGGTACCGCGAGGGACGCCAGACCCCTCTTAGTAGGTTCGGTTAGTCCGCACCCCCTGCGGGTAAGAGAACTAAAGATAGCAGCAGACCACCCAGTATTAATTTCTTACAGAGACTCGTACAATGGTAAGTGCTACTTCCACCCAAGAAAGAATAGGAAACAAAAACAGGTAAAAGCAGTTCCAAAGAAAAGGATCAGAAAAAAAACTTACTGCAAAAGAAAAAGAAGAAGATGTTAAACAAAGACAGCAAGCAAGAGAAGCTGCAAAATCAAGAACACTATTGATTGAAGCATTTGGAGGAAACCCTGTGGACGAGGGAAGATTTTTACTTCCTAGACCACTTTACAAAGGTAGGGTACACTTTCTTAATTAAAAATTGATATAATATTTTTAAAATTTAAGGAATAATATTATAAATCATAATTAAATATACTTAAGGTTTGTACTATTGAAATCACGTATTTATTTGCTAATAACGTTGATTTTTTCAGCAGGCTACTTACCAATAACTGAAGCAATATACAACAACCTTCAGGGCCTAAAAATCTTTTGTGGGCTAAAGGTCAAAGCGTACTTCACTAACCTGCTTTTTAAAAGTTAAAGGTGTAATTGTAAAACGTTTAATATAATAAATAGTTTCCTTTAATGCAATACGACTTTATATAACTTATTATAGGGGAAGGTCCTTATAAATCCAGGACAAATCAGGGTTTTCCCTTTTCTAGCATAACTTTTCTTATAAAAATATGTGTATTTAGATACACAGTGACAATAGCCCAATATTCCATCTGCACAATTTTAGATTCTTAAGACATTCATATCCTGGTTAAATAATTTTTTTAACGATTTTATAGTTTGATTTTTATTAAGTTTTTTGATACTAAATCGGCGCTCCTGTAAAATTTGCAAAATTTCACTTATCAAGTTCTTCCATTTCAGTTTTCATGTATATTGAAAAAAGATTAACCCTAAATGGATAGAGTAGTTACAAAATTTATAATTATAAAACCTCGAATTCTGCCTTTAATTTTAAAAGTAAAACCTATATTGTCGTTTCATAGTGCTTAATTAGAAATTAAATTGTTAAAGACCGACATCATCCATAAGACTTTAGAAGTATAGCAAGATAGAAAGAATGAAAAACATTTAAAAATTTGTTGTGCTTTAAAGCTAAGCTGCTTACAATAAACTGCCATTGTCAGCCAAGGATGGGAGCATTGTAAAAAGAATTCAAAGAGGGGACAGCTCTATTGTGCTCCAACTTTATTAAGTTCTGACTTTTTGCCTAAAAATCCCTTTTATTACAGACACATTTTATTTTAAGACATATAATCATATCATACTGCATTTTGCCCATAAAAATTTTAACTACAATATTGGAAAATTATAGGCACTAAATTAATTATAAAATACTGTATTGCAGTAGGTTCAGTAGAATCCTACATAAATCCTTTGCAATAAAAGAAGAAATTTTTTAACTTCAATAATTTTCTAATGTCAAGGAATGGTTTTCGATATGTAATTGCTGAAGCATGCTATAGGCGTGGATTCAGTTGTGCTACTAATATATTGATGTTATTTATCGTCAAGAATTTCTGGAGATTTATCGAACACACCATCATACTGTAACTATTTTTACAGATGGTTCAAAACTAGACATTGAGGTAGGATGTGCTTATTATATGGGACACACCTACTCCTACGAATTACCCTCAGCCTGTAGTGGTTATACTGCAGAACTTTATGCCATTTTCAAGCTTTAAGATTTATTCCATCTGCAATATCCAATTATCTTGTGGGATCCGATTCCAAAATTGGTATCCAGGCTATTCAGGAAATGTACACTAAGAATCCTTTAGTTGGAGACATCCTGTGCTCAATACACAGGCTCCAATAACAGGGTGACAATCAGAAACACAAAAGCAGATGGAGATGCATAATTGGCAACAAGTATGGTACCATTGACACAACGTGTAATTATATCAGATTTTGTATGCAATGTTAAAAAACACTATTCCTTGCTTAGAAGAATGGCAAAATGGAAATGGAAATAAGCTGAGGGAAATCAAAAATGCCATCCGACCATGAAAGTCTTCAGTTCGAATAGAGGAGAGAGGTGGTTGCTCGACTTCGCATCGGCCACTCTTTGTTAACGGCTGGATGGTTTATGTGACACAAGGATCAACACTATGTCAATTTTATGGAAATATCATCATAGTCAAGCATATTCTGCTTGAGTGTGACGAGTTGGTCGATTTGTATATACGTTACAATCTTCGAGGAAGTTTAATCTTGGTTTTAAGGGATGACGTCACGGTTATCGACCTTCTTATGCCACCTGAACATTTATAATATTATTTAAAATTTTGTTTCTTAATTTTGTTTAGTTTAATTTAGAATTAGACCAACTTATTTCTATAATTTTATTTTGTTTAGATTTAGATAATTAAAATTAGTTTCCACTATTTATTTTAATTCTTTACTTTTAGTTATTTACCTTTCATTTTAAATCCATTTTTTTTTTTTAAATAATACTTTTGTTAGGAGACGATAGCCATGATTGGTTTTTTGCATGGAAAAAAATTGAAGTGTTAATAAATCTAATAATCTATAAAATTAATGTCTATAGAATAGGTCATTGTAGCACTATTTTCCCAAATTAGTTTGTAAAATAACATGTAATTTCAGGAAAACTTTTAAGATAAAGAGAAAACATCCCTATTTTTGTTCCACAGAATGTACCAAGTCAAATGCATTATTTTACCTGTTACACTACTCAGGTTTCTCCGGACACATGCACTACACAACTCATAATTTAATGAGTTAGCTTTGTACATGTGAGATCTATACATTGCACAAAAATACTAATACTCAATTCTCATAGCAACAAAATTATTGATATCATCAGACATGTTTCAGAACCAACATTATTGTCATCAGTGATGAAACATGCAAAATTCATACCTTTATGTATTAAAAACGTTACTCTAATTTTAAAGAACTATGATCCTCTACTAGCTTCACAATTTTAAAATATTAGAGAGATTTAACAAATGAAATGTAACATTATTTTAAAGAGGTTTATATAAAATAAAGTCAATTCATACATAGGTAGGATTACGGTGATCATTCAATTCAAGTTAACTACTTTGCATTGCAAAATATAAAAACAAACTTTTACATTAAAAGTTTGATAATTTTAATTGACTTCTTGAAGTTTATCATTTAATAATAATCCAGTCTGGCCTTTTCAAAATAAAAGATGTAAATTTGTTGGAAACTGGAATATAAACAGTTATATTTTTTTTAAACTGCAAATAATAAGCATACAAAATATCTATATCTATATATATATATATATATATATATATATATATATATATATATATATATATATATACATATATATATATATATATATATATATATATATATATATATATATATATATATATATATATAATACGTTTTCTTGTTTAATAATTTAAAACAACACAGGTTATTCAAATACAAGAATATTTATTATTTTAAATCCAAAGCTTTTCGTTGGCAAACAGTACCAACATCATCAGGAATGAAAATTACAATAATGTAAGCTATAGGCCTAAAACATATGTTTATTTAGAAATAGAATTGTTGCTAAATTTATACAAATTGCCAAATTTATTTTGTTGCTGTAACATTATAGACATTGAATATAGTATCAAATTTAGAATGTAATTGTATTTGTTCTTTTATTAATTTGTTATTATTATTGTATTTATATATTTCGAATGCTTCATATATATTCATTCTTAATCCCTTATTAATTTCTTTTATAAGTCTCATATTTTCTATATTTGGAAATTGGTGCTTATTATTAATACAATGATTTGCGAAATTTGATTTATATATTTCTGGATTAATGTAGGCATTTAAATGTTCTTTATATCTTTCTTTTAATTTTTTCTTTGTTTGACCTATATAAGCTTTATTACAATTTTTGCATTCTAATTTATAAACACCTCCTTTTTCATGCATATTAATTGTTTTATTATTGTTATTTATTATGTTTATTATTTTGTTATTAGTTTTGTATAATATAATATATATACAGGGTGTCTAGTAAAATAGCTTGAAGAAATTCCCTGAGTTTTCCCTGACTTTTCCTCTTTTAGATGTCTATAGAAAGCCCAGTTTACATTGATATCTGAAGGATCTTGGATAAATCCAGACTTTGAAGAACGAATTGAGTAACTCTTTTGCTTTTGTGTCTGTAAGGAACACAGAACCAAAATATCGAGCTTTCACTTCATCCGTCTCTGCATCCCAATACCTAACACTCAAATCCATTTGGGCTCTTTGTGATATTTTGTTTAAACTTTCATCAAAGCCAATTACATAGTTAGAATTTGAATTTAATGATGTCAGTAACAGGTCTTTAATATAATTTGATAAACCGATTACAACACTATAGGAAATGTTATCTTTCCCCAATCTCATGTTCTGTGCAATGGTGCTATCAGGGAACATCCTTAGAAAGAAGCACACTACCTTCTGCATTGCGTAAAGAAATGTTGCATTACTAAATTCACGCACCATATAATCTCTGCTTCAGTCACTTTATCTTTTAGTTTATATTTATCCTAAGGAAGGAGGGGAGGTAATGACGACATCTGCATGACGCGCTTGCTAGCTACGTTAATGAAAACTGGAACCATCCATGTTGTAAGAAACAGTGTACAAATAATCACCGTCAAATAAAACACATACTATCACGAGTCTAGACAAATAGTTGGCTACGAATGTTTACACAGCGTTCTGTGTGGTCAGAAACAGACTGAGTTATCTGTTATCCCCACCTGTCCATATGATAACAGAACCACTGCGCACCCCAAGGCCACGGTCCAGGCTAAAACCTCCCAGCTGTACCAACTCGACACATTTAATATTTATTGACATAAGTCCTGAAGTCATAGCATTGGGCTTATCAAATAAATAATGGGCATCTAAATAAAGAAATGTTATTTCCTGACTGCCCTGCCCCTAAACCGCTGGCTTACAATACCAAATATTCGAGAGCAATGGCCACTAGTTTTGTTTCTAATCAAAATAAATATTTTCCCGATTTTTTAAAATTTTCCCTGACTTTTCCCTGAATTTTCCAGAATCTTAAAATTCCCTGACTTTTCCAGGTTTTCCCGGTTTTCCCTGTCACTAGACACCCTGATATATATATATATATATATATATATATATATATATATATATATATATATAAACTGATGTATGTATGTATCTTATGGACGCCTAAACCGC
The DNA here is from genome assembly GCA_036971475.1 of Prosapia bicincta. NCBI lineage: Eukaryota > Metazoa > Arthropoda > Insecta > Hemiptera > Cercopidae > Prosapia > Prosapia bicincta. The sequence continues at coordinate 196,351,554 of JBAIZL010000005.1, forward strand.
TGATCAGAAGTTAATAAAATTTGGAGAGATAGTTTAACATACCAGGATGGTTCTTGTGACGTTTGGTGCAAATCCATCCACAGGGTTCCGTTTCAGAAGGTTATGAAAGTTCAGTGTACAGCCTACCATAAGTAATGTTAACATGTATATCCATACTAGTGTTATTTAAATAATTTAAAAAATTATAAACCTAATATAAAAATTAAAATACATTATTGGTTATTTTAAATTGTTTAAAACCACTAAATTGTATGTACCACCAGGTACAATACCAGGTATTCTATTGCTACCACACTTAATGCATATTGAGATTAAAAATAGGATAATACTCTTGGGGAATTTGAATCCACCAAAGCTATGCAACGGATCGAGACTGAAAACCAACTTGACCGACGCAGAAATCATAAGTGGCAAGTTCAAAGGAGAGATAGTTTTAATTCTATGATGATTTCATCCGATTTACCCTTCAATTTCAAACTACTACAGTTGCCATTGCGTCTTGCATTCGCAATAACCATAAACAAGGCACAAGTCAATTATTCACCACTGTTGGATTACATTTGGAACATTCGTGCTTTTCTCATGGACACGTGGATATGTTGCATGATCACTTGTTGGGACACCTAAAATGTGTATGTTTATACGCATAATGAAATGACGTAAAGCATTGTCTATTTTCTGGCATTGCAGTAAATGAAATATAATTACTTACGTGTTTATTTGCTTTTCTTATTGGAAAATTAATTAATAATTTTCCTTTTCCACTATAAAATTATGATTTGGGGTGCAGCAACGCATACCGGGTGAAACTAACTTACTATATATGTATAAACGTTTTTAAAAATTAGACTAGGATCTCAATAATTATCAGTTTAATAAACAGACTAGTTCTAATGATGTTGCTGTTACTTTAGTAAAACGGAAGTTAGTAAAAATTTATTCTATTTTTTTTTATTATTTATCTTTATAAATTAGTCTCATAAGCTGTAGCCCTGCTAAACTCTGAGTAACAATGTACCTAAAATTAATTACTCAAAAAAATACAACACGAACTTGAACTTTTTAAATACTATTTTATATGTTCCCATAACCATAACATTTTAGAATTTTGTCAATAAGAATTTATATTTGGTTAGCATTTCTAATATGTAATAAATTTCAGTTGCATTATCATTCACATCCATAACAAATTTTTTATTAAGAAAAATAATAATAGGCTTGAATTAGAGAATGGTTATGTGGCTTGTATGGTTAGGGAGAACTGTTGACACTTGGAAAAATTCTATTTAGGGAGCAACACTATTTAAAAACATGAAAATTTGTTCCTTTTTCAAAAGAAAAAAACATTCAAATCCATTCCTTTATCACAAATATATTCTTCCTAAATTTTTTAGGAGGCATTTACCTAGGATAAAGTGGACAGAGATCATGATTCTCCCCTTAAAATCTCCCAAGAATTTATGAATGTCTTTACTCTACAACCAACCTACAATTCAGTATATTATACCTATGTTACCAGGCGATGATGAATATTATTTCTGCTATTACATATGCATAAAATTGTTTGTACATCTTAATTTTTTTTAACTTGTTTTAAAACCGTCCATAAAACTATCTCACTCCTTTAACAAAATAACACGATACAACAATAACATTACCAAGGTAAATATACAGGTATGATATTAAAATAACAATTATCATTTATTAGAAAATTACTTTTACAGAATTATATTTTAATATGGAAACATAACCTAATATGAAGTACATTTATATAAATGATGAACTTGTAGATAAACATACAGATTTTAAGTAACATATTTTCTCTTCATGAGTAGATTTAGTTTGTGCAGTTTATTACTTTAACAACGGAAATATGCCATATCTTGCCTATAAAGTAACACATTTATAAATTTTATAACACATTAAATACAATGTATGTCTAACTGGAATCCTGTTGTAAAAATATAAGAAAACAATTGAAGAAAGAAGTATTTCTTTGATATACATTCATGATCCGTTACATTAGTTAAGGAATTGTTCAGATAAATGATTGTATTTCAACAATATAAAACCTTAATTTCAAGTGTGAATTTTTACATTTATTATTATTCTTAAGATGGAGTAAAAATAAAAACTAACTAGAATTAAATTAGCAAATGAGGTTTCTAATTCAAACAATAGAATTGGCATTTTACAATAAGACAACAGACTGCCACAATAAACACGTTTTGAACATAGACTACATCTGTGTAAAGTTTATTGAAGTATTTTCTGTTTTTATTAAATTTAAATTGAAACTCACCTGATCATGAACACTTGCATCATTATCAGGCCTTTTCTCAAGGTCAGGATCTACTGGTACATTCAAAACATTCCTGGCAAGCACTAAAATACGCTCCATGGTCCTTCCCACTTCTTCATCCCGATCATGATACTCCTTCAAGTAAACAATAGCAATTAATGAACAGTACTTTTGTAAAATGTATGCTATTTAAAAAGTTTTATATAAAAATTCAAACATTAAAAACGTTTTATAACCAGAATTTCTGTAACTTTAAATTATTTTTTCTTCAATAAAATGTATTGTATATTATTTTTAAAGTTCTTGCCAACACTCACGAAGTAACGTTTTACAATATTTATTCTGTCAAATATATTGTTTGTCAATGTATGTCTGTAATGAAGGATCCACTAAGCATTTCAATTTGCTTTGCTTAGAAATAAGTACATCTTTGTGTGTAGATTATCCGGAACACATACTAGGACTTCCTATAGGTCACCTTTGTACATGAACAGTTTCTATATTATAAGGATAGAAGTGACGACTAATTCCCTGCATACAGAATCCAGTAACTCTTAAGCTTGGAGCTTTGTGTAACTTCATGTGTAATAAGCATCAACATTTTGATTACATTGTAAATTAATTAAAATGTTTAAGACCACAAAATGATATTTTCATAGTCTTGTAAAATACATTTTGCATTTTTAACTTAGGATGAGTAAAAAATTATCCTCTGCTCCTCAAACAGGTATGCAATTTCCGTTATAAATAATGTATTAGATCAGACATTATTTTTTAGTTTGTAGACAATGCATAGATATTAGGTTTAGTTTTTTAGGCCATACAAAGATTTGTTAAGGACCTGTTAAACAGAAAGCCTTCCATAGCTACGAGAAAGGTACTTTTAGGCCCTTAACAGATTAGCTACCAAGAATCAACTAGACCATAAACACATACAAGAAAGCAGATTGTTTGTGTAATCAAAGATTTTAATATTATAATTCAAATATTAATTAATTAAATTTTTTATTATTACAAAAAAATAGAAAAATTATACAAAATAAATTGTTTAAATCATTTTGAC